>VXBQ01001824.1:155291-177392 GCA_013400175.1 Phainopepla nitens | reverse complement strand
GGCCCTGCGGCCCCCGATTCTCCAACGCCGCCTCCGCCCTGCCGGGGCCGCCCCCGCCTCGCCGGGGCCGCCCACTGCGTCAACTGCGTAAGGGCCGCTACGCAACCTGCGGTCGCCACGGCAACGAGGGGTGCGGGGCGCGGCGCCGCCGCCTGCTGGCGCCCGGCGGTAGCTCCAAGGGGCGGGGCAATCCCGGGCCAGGCGCGGATTCCAGTGGGGAATTGTCGCCGGGATCTCGGCAAGCCCCACCTGCTGCGGGCAGAGGCCTCTGCTGGGCTCACGGTCACCTGTGCTACCGATATTAACACGGAAAGATCGCACTACAATCACGGCAGGATCCCAGAAGAACCAATTCCATTGGAAAAGACCTCCAAGACCATCGGGTTCAACTTGTGACAATCCCCAGCGTGTCAGCCAGCCCAGAGCACTGGGTGCCACATCTGGCCATTCCTTAAACACCTCCGGGGATGGAGACTCCACCACCTCCCTAGGCAGCCCCTTCCATTGTCTCATCACCCTTTCCATGAATAAATTCCTTCTGGTGTCCAGCCTGAACTTCTCGTAACGCAAGTTCAGGTCATTTCCTCTCGTCCCATGCCTTGTTCCCTGGGAGCACAGCCCGGCTCCAATCTGCCTTCCCCCCTCAATCAGGGAATTTAGGGCGCAATAAAAATCTCTCCACAGCCACACCTGGGGCTCTCCCAACATCCCTTCCCTCTGGAAAACTATCCAGCACAGCACTGTGGTCTCCCTCATGGAGAGGGCCTGGCACATTGCTTGCAATGCCCAGCATAGAAAACTAGTGCTTTCCTATCAGGAAATGTTCCCAAGAACGATGATGAGAGCCTATTCACAAGGGTATGGAGTGACAGGAAAAGAGGGAATGGCTTCCCACTGACAGAGAACAGGGTTAGATGGGATATTGGGAAGAATTTGGTTAGGCCCTGGAATGGATTTCACTGGGAAGCTGTGGGTGCCCCATCCCTAGAAGAGCCCCTGGCTGGGTTGGACAACGCTTGGAGCAGCCTGGGATAGTGGAAGGTGTCCTTGCCCATTCCAGGGGCTGGAACCGGATGAGCTTTAAGATCCCTTCCGGCAAATCACCCTCTTTACAAAAAAAACCCTCACAAGGATGGACACATCACAACGACCATTCCGTTTGGGAGGAAGGACAGCGATTCCCTTGGAACACGGCAGCTGCCATCATTCAAGGGCACAGCTTAGATGCTCCTACCACAAAAAAAAAAAAAGTGTTGAAAAATAGAAGAAAAAAAATTAAAAAGTTTTAAAAAAATCCCTGTCCCAGAAAAGCTGATCCAGCAGGGAATAGCAGCACATCCTTGCCTGCCCATTCCTCCTTAAAGCAAGTGGAGCAGCCTTCAAATGGTCTGCTGGGTGATATCACCATACCTGGGAAATAAAACAGCCTGACAGGGGAGGAAAAACATTCAGGAAAGGCTTTGAAGCTCTGGAATTCATTTGTGCCAAGGCCTTTGTATCCCGTTCAGGCAGAAAAATCCCACTCATGGCTCATTCCAAGTCCCTTTATCTTCCCAGACAGGTGCAAAGTGGCTCCGGTTTGGATGAAAAGCTGCTGCCAAATTTAGCATTCCGACAAATCGTTTCATCCAGCCCACGGCACTTCCAAGTTCTCCTTTCGGCACAATCCGCTCCCGGCTGGGCAGGCACCCCTGGAAGCCCCGAAACCTGGAGCAGACAGAGGGAAGAAGCTCAGGAAGACTGGAAATGACTCTTTTATTCAGGGAAATACAATCAGAAGCTGCCCAAGGCTTTCCAAGGGGTGGGATAGAGCACATCCCAGCCCAGATCCTGCCAATTAATGGACACAAGGCAATTAATCCGATACAGCTCAGGATTTCTGCATTCCAGCAGCTCCAGCTGCCCGTTTCCAGACCGGCTCTGCTGAACTGGAAAGGCCAGACCACATTTATAGCCCAGCTCTGGTGTCGGGATTCATCCCAGTGATCCCCCAGGGCTCTGTTCCCTGATTCCTGTATGGCAGTGACACCATTTACAGGCAATTTCAGAACGTTTTGGATAAACTGGATGCCTTAACATTCCCTAAAGCATTAAGGAAAGGATTAATGCCCTCAGAAATCCCATTTTTTCCCTGCTGTCATGACACTGAGGGCGGGTGGTGAAGCATTTAAGGGAATTAAGGAATTAATTTGAGCCTGTCACAAAAGACATTCACATGGATCTGTCCCCACCTCCAATCTCCGGAGCAAATCCATTCATTTCAGAGCTTCCCAACCTGTGGGAAAGGGTTGAGTCTGGGTTTAAATGCCTGGGGCAATGGCATGGAGATTTACACACATTCCTCGGAATCCTACACCTTCAGAGGGATGCAAAGGAGAGTTAGAGCCTCCCAGGCATTCATCAGCTGGGTTATCCCTGTGGATAACTGGGATGCAGCGTGTCCATCAGGGCATCACCATCCATTTCACAAGGAAGCCTCCAAAGGCCCCACTGGCTTAAGGAATTCCTATTCCTTACTCACCTCTGGATGGATCTTTGTGCTCTTTGTGCAAAAATGACCTGGGAATATGAGGGAGAGGGAATTCTGTGGCGTTCTTCCATCTGGAGCATCATTCCTCAACACATGGATATGGCACGGGATATGGCTGTTCCACACCACAGCCTTGGAATTCTCCATATCAGCTCCCAGGAAAAGTCTGGACCACTGTAGGCAGCCTTGGAGCGCTGGAGATCCCTGGAATGTGCCAGGAAGGATTCAATCAACAAAGAACCCATCCAGCTCTGCTAATCCCAGTGTCCTGAAAAAAAAAGCCAACAGATTCCAGGGTTAAGGATTCTTCTAAACCTAAGAGCAAACCAACCCCTCCTCCAGGGAGTTTGGACAAGGAGCAAGGCTCCAGGAATAGCTGAGAACATGGGAAGCTTTTTATTATTATTCAGTTTGTTGTCGTTGCCACCGCCCCCAGGCACAGCACATCCAATCCCGCTGCTCTGAAATCCTGCTCCTGTTGGGCTCCCAGTCGGAGCCAAACGCTCCCTTACTCTCAGGGTAACGAGCCCCTCTCCTCCTCCATCCCAACCCTGCAGATTTCCCTCAGCTGCTCCATTAGGATTACCGTAAATCCTCGGGAAATAGCGTGAACAAGGCTGGGAGCGCAACAATCTCCCTGGCGCAGGGATTCCAACATCCAGGCTGTCCAAACCACCTCCTTTCTCCTCAATCCCTGCAAACACCAGGCTGTGCTCCATCACCCCTGGAGCAGTCACAGGCTGTTCCAGCTGGCTGAACTCCAAGAGGTGACAGTGACAAGTGTCTTGGGAAGGTGTTTCTGTCATTCTCAAAGGGGACAGGCCACCAGAGAAAGGTGGACAACCGCATTATCGTGATATTCCCTCCAGGTGAAAAAATTCCAGCACCTCACACACTGTCTCTCACTCTCTAGGGAATATCAGTTGTTGAAGAATTGAGGTTGGAAAAGCCCTCCAGGATCATGGAGTTCAACTGTTTCAAGGCCACCACTAACCCATGTCCCCAAGTGCTGCATCCACACGGGTTTTAAATCCCTCCAGAGATGGGGACTCCACCCCTGGAGCCTGTTCAACCCTTTCCATGAAGGAGTTTTTCTCTATACCAAATCAAAACTTCCCCCGGCACAAGCCGAGGCTGCTCCCTTTGTGCAGCCAACCATAATTCCACACAAAGCTCACAGTTGCCAACCAGAATTTGGGAAGCACTTTTAAAAACCACAACAACGGGCATCCCTGTCCCCCATTCCCATGTCACCAATCAGGAAGTGCCTGTGTTTGTTTCCATGCTCATGGTGGCTGTGCTTTCTCAGCCCTTCCTCCCTCCCTTCCCAGCGTGATTCCCGCCTGCGACTCTCTGGAGCCGTCTGCCTCCATCACCTCCTACCAAAGCATTTCTAATCCAGTGCCTCCAGACTGTTCCTGCTCCTCAAATCCTTCATTGTCCCAGCAGATCTCCCCAGAAACCTGCTCTTCCCAGATGCCCCTCAAGCCAGCACCTCCTGGCTAGACCCTCCGTGTCATTCCCAGCCCCTGGGAGGCTCCCAAGGCAGGGATGAGCAGCTGGCAGTGTCCCCCCAGCAGGAGCAGCTGCTGCAGCTCTGCAAAGAAACAGCATCACTCAAACCTTAACTAAAAATCATTCCCTAATGGAGAGGCTTCTCCCGCACTCCGGATGCTCGGAAAAATCTCCCCCTGCAGCTGCCTCGGCTTTCCGTGGTTCCTCCAGCACTGGGACGGGATTTAGGGGATTCAGGATGCTGTCCCACCCCTGAGCCTTAATCCCTAAAACCCAGTAAATTCAGAGGGGAGACATCCCAGTCAGAGCCAAACTTAGGGAGAGCTGATCCAGGGATAAGCTGGAAGCCCAAATTCAGGCTCAGGCTGGCACACTGGAGGCTGGAATGCCAGCAAAGGCAGGGCAGGAATTGGGAAACCTCTGTCAGGCACCTGAAGCGATCAGACATGGAATTCTGGGATGGTTATGATTGGAAAGGGCCCTAAAGGTCATCTCATTCCACCCTCTGCTGTGGGCAGGGACACCTTCCACTATCCCAGGTTGCTCCAAGGCCCATCCAACCTAGTCTTGAACACTTCCAGGGATGGGGAAGCCACAGCTTCTCTGGGAAATCCATTCCGGTGCCTCACCACCCTCACGGGAAAGAATTTCTTCCATAAATTCCCAATGTGTGGGCAGCACCAGGTCCCACTTCAGGGAAGAAGGGCAGAACAAGGCTGGCACATTCCCAGCTCCTTCCCTCAGGCACAGCTCTTCCTAGTCCCACCTGCACAGGCTGGTGACCTGTCCCTTCCTTAGGAACCCCCTTTCCAGCCTCAAAGCAGCTTTCCTGGCAGGATCCCTCCCTTTTCCAAGGAGTTCCCACGCCGTGGGCTCACTCTTGGCACGTAGTAAACACACCCGTGCACACACGGATGGGTTTGACTCCACAGAAGAAGCCTGGAAAGGATTTCTCCTGCAGGTTGCATCCTGGAATTCAGCACAGCCCTCACTGCTCACGATTCCAAGCACAAACTCCTCTTTCCAGCTGCTTTGCTAAATTGATGCCAGATCTAACTCTAGAAGCCAAGCCTTGGAGACTTGCTATCAATCCCACCAGCACTTCCCCCTCCCAAGGACATTATCCAGCATTATCCAAGCTGTGACTCCTCAGCCCAGAAATTTCTCCCTGGGTAGGAGCCATTGCCATGGAAAAGGACCATTAAGTAGCAGTTCACTGGGGTTTCTCACCACTACTCAGTAAAGCTCAGGGCTCCTTCCTGCCTGGCAGATCCAGGTGGCTTTTCCTTTGGGAAAATGAGAGGATAAAGCAGTCCTCCAGAGTGTCAAGATATTTGACAGCATCTTCCATGCTCCCCCTTGGACAAACCCGTCTTTTCAAAGCTTTTTCACCTCAGGTTGTAAAAGCCTCGCTGTTCTGCAGAGAATTAAAACAAAAAAAAAGTGTGGAAATGAACCATAAAGGCTTTGAGAGGAGGAAAATGCAAACCCCCAAGCTCCCCTGAGTCACAGGGATGTGTTTGCAGCACTGGCAGCCGCTGGAATTCCCAGCTCCATCCCGGCTGTGCCTAATCCAGATGCAATAACAACATGTCATTTTCCCTATCTGCTTCACCCCCGCCAAAATTCCTTCATGTTATTCCTCCTCCCCGCCCACCTTTTGAATGCCCTTGGCTCCATCCTCCTTCAGGAGGAGAACTCCAGCCCAGGAATGAATCAGGATTTTAGCAGGAGCTTTAGGGATGTGGGATGCCTTCACCCCCACAAGCAGGAGCGCTGGCCTTTTCCCAGGGCTCCATGGCATGAACACAACTTCCCTGGCTAAGATGCCAAACCACAGGAATTTACCCGGAGGACGAGCTGCTGCCTGATTTCCAGGAGCCTGCTCACCTCCTGTGATGGGAATGGCTGTGGCAGGACAGGGAAATTTACGGATCAGCTGTGTTGTTCCTGTCAGTGCTCCAGGGAAGCAGTGTCGGAGAGCTCTCCCTCACCAGGCAGCACCTGCAGACTTCCAGGCTCTCTAGGAAGCCTGGAACACTGCTGTCGGATGTGGGCACAGCACACAGGATGCGGATGCTCTGTGGAGGATTCGATCCCTCCCCGCAGGCCACATCTCTGGACATCAGTCGGATGTGACTGGAGAGCAGCAGCTGGAGCCAAGGCACTTGGATAATTTCATTAGGTCAAATCCCTCCCTCCTCTACTTCCTCAGGATCCTGCTCTTGCTTCAGAGGCAGCTGGACTGAACCAGGAGGTTTCCCATTAAGGATTCCTTCCTGGCTCTGCTCCTGGCTCCTTTCCTGCTCCTCACACCAGGCTGCAGAGCCATTCCCCACTTCTCCTGGACCTCAAAGCCTTGTCTAACCCACTTGGCTTCATCCCAGCTCCAAATTGCCAGAGGGGAAAGCTCAGCTCTCACCGGGAGATGCCGCTGCCAGTGGAGATCCCAAATCCTAAATTGTGGCACAGCTCCTCTACAAAGTCCTGGCAGAGGCCTTGGGATCACAGCCCAGCAGGCAGATGGGAGAGGGATCTCAGAGCAAAGCAGAGGTTGAAGATCAATAACTGGGAATAATTATCCTAAGAAGTTCCCAGCTCCCTTCTGTACAAGTCCATGAAATATAGCAGAAGAGGAAGCTCAGGGGGGACCTTCTACCTCTCTGTGATTCTGATGGCAGAGTAGAGCCTGGTGTGGGTCAGGTGTTGCTCCCAGGGAACAAAGGATAGGCCTCAAGTTGCCTCAGGTGAATTCCTCTTTGGATATTAGGGAATATTCCTTCATGGAAGGGTTGAATCAGGCTGCCCTGATTCAGGCAGTAGTGGAGTCCCCATTCCTGGAGGGATTCAAAAGCTGAGTGGATGTGGCATTTGGGGACATGGATTAACAGTGGCCATGGCAGAGCTGGGTGGTTGAAGTCGATCTTGGAGGTCTTTTCCAGCCTGAACAATTCCTGAAAGAGAGGAACTGGAAAAGATCAGGCTGGAAAGAAAAAAGCAGCAGGCAGGAACATGAGCAAACAGCCCCTGCCCAAGCTTTGCCCAAGAATTCCTGGGAGAGGAGCATGCTCTGATGTCGGGACTCTGAGCCACAGTGACAGGAGATGGGAATGATCCAGAGAGGCAAAAAGGGAAGCGAGAGAGGGTCTGCCAGGCGGGATCTGCCTCAGACACTTAATGAAGGAGAAAAGGATGGATGGTTGCTAAGGGAAATGGGACAGATGGCTGGCACTGGGAACTTGCTGACTCTCAGAGACTCCAAACTCTTTTTTTGTGAAGTGGCAGGGCTGAGCAGGCAAACACACAGCGGCCAAGCCCAGATGACCACTTCCCCCTTTCCCCCCTGCTTCAAGTGTCAGGACAGATCACATCGGAGTGGAAAAGGTCATGGAGGCAGCGGGAGTCAAGGCGCATTTGCGCTTCTGCTCATCACCAGCGCTCCCCCCACCGGCCCTGCATCTTCCTCGTCTCCAGAGGCCACCGGCACCATCCCACGGGCAAATCCCAGCAGGCCCCCGGACAGTGACCAGGAAAAGCTGTGGCTCCCAAAGAGGGAAAACCACAGGATGCTGGCTCTGGAGCTGCTGTCTGTGAAATCTCATGGCTCCTGGACATGCTGTCTCCCAGATCCATTTACACCTCTCCCTGACATTTAAAACCATCTGAGCCTCTTGGCTTGTGCTGCTGTCATCCCTGTGCCAGGGCTTTTCTGGCTCTAAAAAAAGGCTGGGAGTTGATTTCCCGGCAAACGCAGCCCTCCCAACAGGTCTCCAACCGCGGTGGCAGGGCAAGGGAAAAGGGGGAGAGGGCAGGAATTGCTGCTGCCATAGGGGTGGGGGACGTGCCAAGAGTGTCAAATCCTGACGGCCACAAACAAGGCTCTGAAAGCAGGAGCTGGGATGAAAAGAGGGGAAAGAATCCCTTGGCAGCAAAGGCGGTGGAGCTCTGAAGCCGAGGCACGCAGCAGTGAGCGGCTCCGGGCTGGGATTTGAGGGATCCAATGGGAAGAGCAGGGGGTTTGGGGAACCTCTGCCCGCCTCAGGCTGGCCCCAGACACTGACATATCCATGGGCATAAAACAGAGGGACTTGGGAAGGAAGCACCTGAAAGGTCTCCAATAGAGCTGGAGAAGGACTCTGGACAAAGGATGGCGTGACAGGACAACAGGAATGGCTTCTCACTGCCAGAGGGCGGGGTTAGATGGGATATTGGGAAGAAATTCTTCCCTGTAAGGGGACTGAGGCACTGGAATGGATTTCCCAGAGGAGCTGGGGCTGTCCCACCCTAGGAAGTGTCCAAGGCCAGCTCAGCTGGTGTTTGCAGCAACCTGGGATCTTGGAATATGTCCTTGCCCTTCCAACCCAAACTATTATGGAATTCTCTGAAGGAAAAGCTCTGGAAGCAACAATTATGTCTCTCCCATCCCAACTATTCACAGGCACCTCTTGGACTGAAATCACCCCAAAAAGTCCACGAGGAGCTGCAGATCCCAAAATTCAGTGACCAAGAGCCCACAAGGAACCTTCACCAGGCGCTCATTCCCGGCAATCCCACACAAACTGGAGGAAGTCCTGAGCAGCAAGAACAGGATCATCCACTTCCTGGGATCGCTCTGCTCCTGCTGCCAAGAGGAGGAGGAGGAGGAGGAGGAATTTGCTCCAGCTGCCACAGAGCACCTCCACAGCCCTGCCAGGAATGGCCAGCACTGCAGAAAACATGGAAATCCCTGTATACTACAGAATCCTAGGATCACAGAACAGTTAGGATTGGAAGGGACCTTAAAGATGACTGAATTCCAACTCCCTGCCATGGGCAGGGATGCCTTCCACTATTCTAGGTTTCTCCAAGTCCCGTTCAATCTGGCCTAGAGCACTTCCAGGGCTGGAGTATCCACAGTTTCTCTGGGAAGCGTTACAAAGCAGCTGATGCTCCGCAGAAGGATGGAAGCACAGTGGACATGCNGGGATCGCTCTGCTCCTGCTGCCAAGAGGAGGAGGAGGAGGAGGAGGAATTTGCTCCAGCTGCCACAGAGCACCTCCACAGCCCTGCCAGGAATGGCCAGCACTGCAGAAAACATGGAAATCCCTGTATACTACAGAATCCTAGGATCACAGAACAGTTAGGATTGGAAGGGACCTTAAAGATGACTGAATTCCAACTCCCTGCCATGGGCAGGGATGCCTTCCACTATTCTAGGTTTCTCCAAGTCCCGTTCAATCTGGCCTAGAGCACTTCCAGGGCTGGAGTATCCACAGTTTCTCTGGGAAGCGTTACAAAGCAGCTGATGCTCCGCAGAAGGATGGAAGCACAGTGGACATGCTACCACCACCTTCTGTATTTCCTGTGGGCCACCAGAGATTCCCAGAAAGGGAAGAAGATGAGGGGAAGTGCCAGTGCCAGCTGGGAGTTGCTCTTCCAGCCCGTTCTGCTGGCTGTGTGGGCAGCTCCACCTTGGAGCCACATTCCAAGGAGCTGCTTGGAGCAGCAGCTCCTGGGTTCTGTGCCAAGCTGCCACTGGCTGCTGTTGAGATAAACCCACACAAACAAACAGATGCCTGGAGAAGCCAGGAAGATTTGGAATACAGCAGCATGGATGGGCTGTCCCAAGGCTGGCCGCTCTGCAGCTTGTCCCTCTCAGTGATCCCAGTATTCGGAGATGTCACCAAGCACAGATTGTCCCAATCCCTCAGAGCAACAGGGAGTTTTCCAGGAGGTCACACCCCCTCCTCTTTGCCAACAGCTCCAATTCAATTCCCATGAAATGGAAATTCCCAGGGATTGGGTGGTAGGGGTTGCAGAGGAGCATCCACCTCTGGGTAAGGAGGATTCCAGCTCTCCCGCTGCCCTGGAGGCAAGGGAACAAGACCCATAGACACATCCTTCTCCCATCCCCACCTGACTGATGGAACCTGTGGGAGCAAGGCCAGGTGGATTTATGTCACCCAGGCCACTTCCAAGTAGGATACAGAGCTGAAGTCACTCATCCCGGGACACTGACATCAAACATCTCCCAGGAACAAAATTGCTTTAAAATTCAAAGGAAGTATTCCAGGAGACCCTGATCCCACAGACATGGACAAAACTAAACACAGACCCTAAAAAACCCAAGGATGCTCTCTCAAACCTTTTAAACCCTTTGCTTTCCTCTGCATCCACAAGGAATTCCATGCCCTCTGTCCCTCCTGCCAGGTGCTGACGAGGGTTCCCCTTCCCCTCACACAGCAAATCCCGCTTTTTGGGGGAAGAGGGCCAAGAATTTGTGCCGTGTCCACCCCTGGCAGGCATAGAGCCAGGGACATGCCGGCATTCCAGATGTCCAGCTGCTGGCAAAGCGGCTCCGGCTGCGCCAGGGTTGTCCTGCAAATGAGCCCGGCAAGACAGAAGAGCCTGATTTCCCAAATTAAGCTGCGAGAATTACTCATCCCAAAATCAGCAGCATCAGCTGCTCACGGTGACACCAATTACGCGCAGTCACTGCCCGGTGCTGTTCCCACTCATCCCAGCATATCCCTACTACAGGCATTCCCAAGGCATGGAGCAGGGGAAGGTCAAGCAGGAATTATTTTAAACTGAAAAAAGGTAGATTTAGATGGGATACTGGGAAGGAGTCCCTCACTGTGAGGGTGAGGATGCCTCGGCACAGGTTGCCCAGGGAAGCTGTGTCCATCCCTGGAAGTGTCCAAGGCCAGCTTGGATGCGGCTTAGAGCAAGCTGGGATAGTGAAAGGTGTCTCTGCTTATGGCAGGGAGTGGAAGGAGATGATCTTTAAAGTCCCTTCCCACCCAAATCATTTCAGGATCCTTGCAGGAATGCCACCAGCTTGGGACATGGAATAGGCACGAGGTGATAGGAGAAGCTGGGAGAGCTCCAGCTCTCTCCACAGCTGGACATGGTGAGGATACACCTTGGAACCCACCAGGGGAGTCATGGGAGACTGGGCTGGAGCAGGCAGCTCCAGAGAATCACGTCACCGACGCAGAGCAGAGCTTTACAGGAGCCTCTCCTTGAAATGTTTTTTGCTGGATCACCAGCCCAGTTTTCAGGGACACTGACTCATCCTCAGGAGTGCTCTTGCTGCTGGTTGCACTCCGGATCAGGCAGCAATTCCTGACACACCTCCCAGCTATGGGGGAGCATCCCTGATTCTGCCAGCTGGATTCTTCTCCTTGACAGAGGCCAGCTGGGATACTCAGAGTCAGGGAATTTTGGAGTGGTTTGGATTGGAAGGGACCTTAAAGCCAATCCAGTGCCACCTTCTGCATGGGCAGGGACACCTTCCACTATCCCAGGTTGCCCCAAGCCTTGTCCAGCCTGGTCTTGGACACTTCCAGGAATGGGGCAGCCACAGGTCCTCTGGGAAATCAATCCATTCCAGGGCCTCGCCATCCTCACAGGGAAAAAATTCTTCCCCATATCCAATCTATACAGGTGCTCTGGCTGTGGAAGACATTCCCCCTTGTCGTGTCACTCCAAAGTCCCTCTCCAGCTCTTGGAGGCACTTTAGGCACTGGAAGGGGTTCTTTGGTTTCCCTTGAGCCTTCCCTTCTCCAGGCTGGACACCTCCAGCTCTCGCAGCCTGNCAATCCAGGAAGCAACTCACCTTCTCCCAGTGCACTACCAGCAGCTCCAGAGCTCCAATCCACATCCATCCCACCAGCACAGCAAGGAGCCCACCAGGACTTCCAAAGGGGTGGCAGCCCCCTCTTAATTCTCCTTTTATCCCATCACTACTCTGCTCCAGCTGTGAGGCTGATGGGCAGCACCTGGGATGAGCAGGGAGGGAAAACAGGAAAAGCTTTTACCAAGGGCAGAACCCCAAAATCTCAGGAATTAAAAGTGTTTTGGGAGCCTCCCTCTGTTTCTGGCCTGTCCATTCAAACCTGACAATGCCATGCCTTCCACCTCCTCAATTTCCTCGGGATAATGGGCCCATCCATCTTCCCCTCCCACTCAGGGGTGTCCAAATCCCCTTCCCGATTTCTGCACCCCAGCCCCGCGTAGGTGCAGCTCCAGAGGCTCTAATGAGGGAGCTCATTTACCGTGACCTAAATATTCCCTGTGCTCTGCTCGTCTGCCTCGGCTCCTCCATAATCCATGGAATGCGAGTGGGATTTCTGCAGGGGAAGAGGGTCAGCATCTCCCCATCCCAGGGTTTTCTCAGCCATCCCTTTCCCTGCTCCATGCACGAGCTCCCTGTCTGGGGCAGCCCCCTCCTTCACACATCCCTTTTTCTCTCTGGGAAGCAATCCCAAGGGAAAGAGGGGCTGAGACTGCTGGCAGCCACCCCCATCCCACTGCCCAGGCACGCTCCTGGAGCAGGACAATCCCATCAGGGAGCTTCCTCCCTGTGGAAACCACGGCCAGCAAGGAACAATGGATGAGGTGGCTGTGGTAGAATATTCCAGCACAACCAAGCTCCCTTCCTGCTTTTCCAAGGCTCTTTCCTTCGGGAATTCACAGCTAATTTAGCCAGAGGTCAGGCTCCCTGGGCCTGGGCTGAGAGAGGATGCAAATGGAACAGGTTGCTATAAAAAGCCACTGGCAGCTGCTTTTTTTGGAAGTCAGGTATTGATTTTTCCTTGTGGAGCTCTGACTGGAGGGCATGGCATGGAAAGGGGGGGGGACCCTTTCCCAAATAACAGATCTGGGAGTGATCCCAATGGTGGCACATCTTGCTTAGATCAAGTGGGAAAGGTGATGAGCGAAACACAGCCCCACACCTGGCTCCCAAAAATGACCCCAATCCCGCACCTCCTCCCTCCTTTCCAGACATCCCTGGGACACTGTCAAGCCCTGCTCCCTCAGAGGGATTCCTGGGTATTCCCACCACTTTAGGGACATCTCTCATGGAGGAGCAGCAAGCTGCTGGGCTGAGGACATGGTGCAATCCATTTGGCCATCCATGGAAAGCTCTCTGGAAGCGCAGCTGCAGCTGCCCTGAGGGTCCTGGATGTTCCCATTCCTCTTCTCTCCCTCTCGTTTTCAATACCTTTGCCAGCAAAAGGAAAAATAAAGAAATTGCTGCTCACAGCAGAAGTGATTTTCCACTCCCGCCTCTCTCCCACACTTGGATCAGGCAGGACCGTGGCCTGAAATCA
The DNA here is from genome assembly GCA_013400175.1 of Phainopepla nitens. Lineage (NCBI taxonomy): Eukaryota > Metazoa > Chordata > Aves > Passeriformes > Bombycillidae > Phainopepla > Phainopepla nitens. Next base: position 164,249 of record VXBQ01001824.1, on the reverse strand, counting down.
CATTCCATGCATTAAGATCAAGCTTTCCCAGAATCTCCCCATCCCGATGGCGCTCCAGGTTTTTCCGGGGTGGTTGGTGGCCCTGTGTGGAGAGTGGTCCCCGCTGGTGCTGCTCCCATGGCAGGCGAGCCGGGATGCGGCCCCGTCCCATCCCAGGTGGCTGCGGGGGCAGGGAGATTCGTTCCACCCCGGAATTCCCGTCGCCCCATGTTTTCCGGGATGCTGGGACGCTCCGCGTCCGGCGCCTCGGCCCGGCCCGTGCCCCGGGGCTCTGCCGTGTATCCCGGGCCTCTCCCGGTAGTTCTCCCCGGGAGCCACGAGGAGGAGCTTTCAGACCGCACCGCCGCATCTCGGGGCTCCCGGCGCATCCCGCTCCATCCCGCTGCATCCCAGTGCTCCCTCTGTTCCCAGACATCCCAGTGCTCCTGGAGCATCCCTGTACCCCCAGGGATCCTGATGCTTCCAGAACTCCCAGTCATCCCATCTGTTCTCAAGGATGCCGGTGTTCCTGGAGCATCCCTGTCCTTCAAAGGGACCCAGTTCCAATAGATCCCAATGCTCTCAGTGCACTCGAGTGTTTCTTCTGTTCCCAGAACTCCCAGTGCTCCTGGAGCATGGGATCCTCATGCTCATGGATCCTCATGCTCCCAGTGCATCCCAGCGCTGCCAGTAAATCCCTCTGTTCCCAGGGTTCTTTGTGCTCCTGGTGCATCCCAATGCTCCCGGTGCATTCCAGTGGTCCCACCATTCCCAGTGCTCACCGTGCTCCTGGTGCACCCTGCTGCTCTTCCCACAGATCCTGATGTTTCCAGTGCATCCCAAATAGCCCTGTCTCTCCCAGTGCATCCCGGAGCTCCTCATGCTCCCATCCCAGCACATCCCAGTGCTCCTGGTGCCATTGGTTGCGCTTGGCCCTTCACACCTATTCCCAGGGCTGCATTCCAGGGATTCCATACCCCAGCTCCATTCTCCCACATCCCATCCCTCTGGAAAACCACTCAGGAAGGGCTGAATTCAGAATCTGATTCTACCAGAATTCTCCAGAAGCTGCTCCAGCTCCTGCCTCGTGCTGCTGCCCTGGGGCTTCCACATGGATGGCTCCTGTGTGCTGGGATAGTGGCCCATCCTATTCTTTCCCACTCCTTCTCATCCCATCTTATTCTTTCCCATCCTTTCCTCTTCCCATCCCACCCCACATCCCATCCCTGGTGAGAATGTTGGTATGAGGGAAGTGGGAGCATCTCCAGGATGGGCGCCCACATTCTCACTCCCGTCCAGCCCCAGCCATCACACCCCTCCATGGGATTTGCACTTCCAGCTCCTCCAGGATGGATCCCCATCCCATTCCCGCTGGCAGCCGTGTTGCCGGATCCTCCCTGGCACCGCCGGTGGAGCCGTTCTAAATCCGGCACCTGGGATTGGGGTGGGAGGATTTGCGTCAGCCGGTGACACTTGGCTGAGGAGGGGGATCCCAGCGGGATGAATCACACGGGGAGGAGTTCCCCAGAGCAGGATGGGGCCCAGAAGGGGTGAGACACTCAGGATGAGGTTGGAAGGAAGAGGAAGAGGAGCCTTTCCTGTTCCTGGAGGAAAGTCAGGCTGGGATTGTGGGATGTGCCATCCTTCTGCCTCCTTCCCACCGCCCCCTGGGATGGGGAGACTCCCTGGAGCCCAGCAGGGCTGAGCTCAGCATCAGAGCTTCCCTCTGCACTTCCCAAGTGGAATAACCTGCCGNCCATCCCATCCCATCCCATCTTTTTCTCATCCTATCCCATCCCATTCATTCCCATTGCTTCTCATCTGTTCCCGTTCTTTCATATCCCATTCCATAGCATTCCTTCCCATTCATTCCCATCCCTCCCCATCCCGTCTCCTACCCTCCCATCCCTCCCCATCCCACCTCATCCATTTCCACCTGTTCCTAACCACTCCCACCCTATTCCTGCCCCTTATCCCATCCCATTCCTCTCCCACTCCCCTGGGAAGGATTCCCTCCAAGTATGGGCAGAGGCCACTAACGAGGGCAAGACCCAGCAGAGCCCAGTTAAGAGCTGGAACAGTGCCAGCTCATCCCATCTGAGCCTGGAATGCCTAAGTGCACAGAGAATTCCTTGCGGGAAACCAGGGAATAGCAAATTCTTCCACTAGTCTAATCCTTCCCATTGTCCTTCTCCAGCTCTTATCTCCACTTCCCCATAAAGCCCCTATTGCACGTCATGGACACACCCCAGCCAGAGGGATGGCTCGAGAGCCTCTGGAATACCAAGGCCTCCCTCTCCTTCCCAGCTCTTGGAGAGGAATCAGGAAGAGCGACAGGCACTGCCGGAGCACTGCAAGTCCTCATCCAGGCAATGAAATGGCCCATTCCCAAAATACCCACAAGGATCACACATCCAGAGAAGGCAGCAGGTGCTCGACAGTGCTGGCGGGAACCTGCTGCCTTCCAAACCCTTTTTGGGAATTCAGACAGCCTGCTGCACCATGGAACGGCTCCATATCCATGTGGGAATAACGGGTAGGGGCAGGAGGGCGGGTTCATCATCCCGGTGCTCCCTGCCGTGGCGGGAATTGCTTTCCCTCACTGCGCTGGAGCATCGGGAAGCCCATCTGGCGCTCTCTGTGCCAGGAGCTGGGAATTTGTGGAGTGTGCCGGAGGTGGCCGGTGCCGGACATCTGCTCCTGGCCTCAGGGAGCATGGGAGCGGGAGGAGACCGGCAGCGGTGCGTGACTCCGGAGCCGCGGGCCACTGGAAGCGTGCAGGGAGCTGATAGGCCCAACATCTGTCAGCAGCTGGCACAGAGCCAGACTCTCCCTACCCAACACACAGCATTCCTGGGATGGCTGCTGTGTTTGGATCAGGGCTGAGTGCTGGGCACTCGGTATGGAGAAGAACCAGCCTGTCCCAAGGAGCTTTTCCAGCGTTCCCTTTCCCACTGCGGGACACAAATGCTCCCATCTCACTAAATCGGGTGCCAGAGGCTCTGTGTTCAGGAGGGATCAGATGGGATTGGGACTGCGATGTCCCATCTTCCTGGCAGAGAGGATGGGATGAAGTTCCTATCGCCCTGTGAGATTGTGGGAGGCCCTGGCTCAGGTTGCCCAGAGAAACTGTGGCTGCCCTCTCCCTGGAAGTGCTCCAGGACACCTTGGATTGAGCTTGGAGCAAGTGGAAGGTATCCCTGCCCATGGCAGGGGGCAGGAATGAGATGAGATCTAAGACCCTCTCCACCCCAACCATTTCAGAATTCCATGATCTTCAGCTGTGGTGCTCACACCGAGGAACTGGCCCCTTCCCAAGCAGCTGAAGATCCCGGAATCCCAGAATGGTTGGGGTTGAAAGCTACCTTAAGGCTCATCTCTGTCCCTGATTACATGGGAGCTGTTAGAGAGGTTTGGCAGAAGCTGTTCCCAACAATCCTTGGCCATTAAGTCCCTTCTCCCAGCCATTAAGTGCCTCCACAGGCCGCTGTTTATCTCCAGGCCGGGATGTCAGGTGGATTTTCCCGTAGCTGGCATGGGATTGGCCACCCTCCTCCCTGCTTCTTCTGCCCCTTCTGCCTTTCTCCATCCATCTGAGGCAGGTGCTGGAGGCTTTTCCAGCCTGATCTGCTGCAGCGCTCATGGGGCTGTCCTGGACTTTGCTCCCGTGCCTGCAGCAGGACGGAGGTGTTTGGATAACAAGCGGATGTGGCAGCACTGGCCGTGGATCATCACCCTGTGCCTTCACCTTCCCGCTCTCCTCCGCCCCTGGCTTGGAATAAATTCCTGACATTCATAGTTTTCCCGGAGTCCTTTGTGCAGCCAGACAGAGTTTTTTGCGATGCTCAAGCAGCGCTCACCCCATCTCCCTGCCCAGCCTGAGCTGATGGGGTTCTGTGGGATTTTCTCCCAGGTGCCAGGTTTTGGTGCCCACTGGGTGAGGATTGGGCACGGCTGTATCTTAGCATCACCCTGGGATCCCGTTTCCAGATGGGATCTTTTCCGGAGCTTTTTCTTCTCCAGGCTAGTTCTGCCCACCCTGCTGCTGCCTTCAGAGGGAAAATCCAGGCTTCTCCCAAGACTTTGGAAGGAGGGTTAACCCCCAAAATATGTCTGGGGAAGCAATGAGTGTGAGGTGGCTGCATAAAGATTCCCAGGTGTGGGAGAAATCCATGGAGCTGCTGGTCAGGGCAATGGGTACAACAGGAATATCTCTCTCTAGCCCTTCCCTGTCTGATTTTCAGACAGATCCTTCATTTTCTACCTCTATCTGATTTTTCCTGATCCTGCTGACCTCATCCCTGCCCTCACAGCCATGGGAATCAAAATTGCTCATCATCCATCCATCCATCCATCCATCCATCCATCCATCCATCCATCCATCCATCCATCCATCCATCCATCCATCCATCCNGCTCATCATCCATCCATCCATCCATCCATCCATCCATCCATCCATCCATCCATCCATCCATCCATCCATCCATCCATCCATCCATCCATCCATCCATCCATCCAATGCAGGAACGATTTATCCCTAATTGTGCAGTGACTTGGCTTTTCCATCCTCCAAAAAAATCCCCCGGAGAGGCACTTTGGGAACTCCTGAGGAGTTGGAGAGCTTGGCTAATAGAGGTCACCGCTCATTATGGAGCTGTGCTCCGCGAATTATCCGACATCAGGATGCAGAGAGCGGTGGTTTCGGATGCACTGAGAGCTCCTGGCTCCATGTTGGCAGCGCTGCAGCACTTTGGAATGGGCAGGGGAAGGGCAGTGCCTGCGCTCTTCCTTCCCTGGCCAGAATGTCCAAGGGCAGCTTCTTCCAGCTCTGCCTTTCCCAGGCATCGACCGCCGGCGCTCATGAAAAAAAGATGATCCAAGGCCGGCGGTGAAGCAGCGGGTGGGAGGATGGGGTTCAACAGGATTTGGAGATGGGGGAAAACCACTCCCAGCGTCTCAGCATGGCTCTTCCCCTGGCATGCAGAGTGGAATCATCCAGACACCCAGCTTCCCCTGGGGCAGCATTCCTGGTGCTGGGAGCAACAATCACTCCCAAACCCCTTCCCGGCTGGTTCCGGCCTTCCCAGCCAGGATCCAAAGGCACAGCGGGGACTCTGGGAGTCGGGCCTTGCTGAGTCAGGGCAGCGGGGCTGGAGCGACTCCATCGATCGAAACCTGATCCCAAACTGACTGCAGAGAAGGACCCCGGCACGACCCGGCTTTAAGCGGCCAGGAAGGACAAACCCTCCTGTCTCCGCAGGATTTTGGGAGGCAGGATCCATGCATCCCTAGCCCAAACCCACTGCAGAGTCTCCTGGCTCCACATGGGGTTCTCCTGCATCCTGTGGCTGCCGCGCGGGCTCGGAGCCAGCAGGAAGGATCCGAGCCCAGTGGCGCAGCCTCGGATCCCGTCTCACCTGCCGAGCAGCTGCTCCCAGGGGCAAAGTCCATGCCACAGCCTTCAGCCTCCACCTGCCGCCTTTCCCGGCTTTCCTCGGAGCTTTCTGGGCACCCTGGTGATGCCGGAGGGCCCAGAGCTTTCCTCTCTGTTCCAACAGCCAGGCTATCCCTGTGGAGCCAGGCACCGTGCTAACACTGGAAAGGCAGCTGCCTCCGGGATGGCAGAGAGCTCAGCCAGAAGGATTTATAGCCAAAATTATCCCAAAAAGACAAGGAGCATTGGGAAGCTGAGGTTTATAAACACCTCAAACTGGACCTTGTGGCACCATGGAGTAGGGATGAGGTGGTAGAAGGACAGGGAATATGTGACATCCCCCATGGCCACCCACCCTGGCTCATATCTCTCCATCCCCAGCATTCCACATAAACTATAATCCATATTCCTGGTTCCAATTATTTTGTTCTTTTGATTTTTTTCTGCCTGGTAGAGGAGCAGGAATAAATTTCTTGGATGGAGAGCACAGCTCCAGGGCTGGATGGGTGATCTCCCAGCTCTGTGCTGGAGCATCCCAAGCTCTCCACCCAGATTCCTGCTGGCTTCAGGCTCTAAACTGGAAGACCCTAAAATCGCCAACGTGCCCTTTTTGGGAGCCACCACACCTTGGCCCCACCTAGGGACACGCTGGCATGGAAAACTCCAGCAGCTCCAAAGGGCTGGAGTCACGCAGAGCAAACAGGGAGGATATGCCGAGGGCAAACAGCGCCGGCCATGGCAGGGGAATGTCCCTTGGAGCCGCTGGCAAATGTGGCGCCGAGCGGCTCTGCCACGCGATGGATGTTCCCTCCGTAATTGAAATATCCAGAGCATACTCAGTCGCCACCGGGAAAATTATTCCCATTCATTGAGGGAGGTCTGGCTGGGGTTCTGCTGCATTCCCACTGCCCCCACGGGTGGGCTTCCAGCCTTCCCTGCGGATCAGCTGCACTGCTCATCCACGGGCCGGCGAGCTTGTCCGTCATTTGTCCGCTCATGGAATAACACACGGGAGGATGAGCATCCCCCCGGAGCCGATCTCCGCCGCCTGCCTTCCCGGGCCCCGCGGGGGCCTCTCCCGGTACGTGCGCCGGGAGCCGCCCGGGGCGGCTCGGCGAGTCCCGCCCGGCCGCTGGACCGGTTCTGCCCCGCGCTCTGTTTGCTCAGAGAAGGCAAACACGGCCCCGCTTCCGCGGCGCCGGGAATAGGGAGCGATGGGGACAATGGGAGCAGCAGCCGGGTGCCTCTGCCGGCTCATTAACATCTTTATTAGCTGTGACAAGCGCCAGGTCACCGCCCGCTCATGTCCGACTTGAGGAATAGCTCGCTTCCTAACCCCCTGTAATTGCTCCCGTTAGGCTCCGAAAATTTCCTCGTTTTCCATGGAATTACCCCCGGCTCGGCCTCGGCCTGGGGATTCGTTTGGACAAACAGCTCCAGCGAGGGGTGATAAATACTAAGGGAAAGGTTCTCTCCATTGGGTGGGGAGGGAGTAGAGGAAATATCCATTCTCTCCCCCCCAAAAAAGAGGGAAAATGAGGACAAAGGAGAGGGATGACTCCTGCTGGATCAGCCAAGCAGCAGAAAGTGCCTTTTCCAGGGAGTCCTGAGCGAGCACTTGGGAGACATCCTGGAGACACAGGAGCATCTTCCTGCCCAGTAGGGACACACTGGGTTGGCATTTGGTGTGCCCAGGCATTTAGAATGGCATCCAGGGCTTTAGGATGGTAGGGACTCAGGAACCCAGGGATTTGGGAATGCAGGCGTCCACTTGCCCAAGGATTTGGGGCGCCGAGAGTTTGGAATGGCAGCGCTTTGGGCACCGAGGGATTGGGGGCACCCAGGAATTTGGAATGGCAGTGACTTAGGTTACTTGAGGGTTCAGGGCTCCGAGGATTCACAGGGTCCTGTTTTGGGCCAACTTCCTCCTTCCACGCTGGCCCAAGAGCCAGGAAAAGTCTCCCGGGCGGGTGCCGGGGTGCTGCGGGCGTCGTCGGAGGCTCACGCGTGGCCCTCTCCGAGGCGCCGGGCCCGTGACTCAGCAGCGTTCTCCACCCACTTGGCCCCGCTGAAAGTGACGGCGGGAGCGGCTGAGTGGGAGCGGGAGGTTACGGAGCTGCCGGGCTGTCTGTGCGTGCGGGGATGGGGATTTCAGAGCTCGCTGGAGTGTGTGGGAAGCGAGCGGAGAGGAGTGGAGTGAAAGTCAGGGCCGCTGCCAAGTGCTCCATGGGAAGGTTCCCACGAAAGGGTTAGAAATCATTCCAAAATCAAAATAAAGCTCCGTGGCCGCGGGAGGATGCTTTGCCAGCCCCGGAGCACAGAAAGGCAAGAGAGGTGCCCTTTTCCCAGCCCATCCGGTGTGCCAGGAAGGCTGGCAGCAGGCTGGCGCCGCTCCCCCTCACTGGAAGAGTTTTGCCAGGGTGTACGTGCTGGAGTTTGCCTGGCACGCGGCTCCCAGCTGGCTTTCCAAAGTGGGATGCGGCTGGCCCAGCGCCGAGGTGCCGGGAGAGGCCCCCATCCCCAGTGGAGGGCCACCGGGATTGAACCCCTGGTGTGAGTCAGGCACACGAGACCAGATCTCTCACCCCTCACCCCTTATTCCCCGGCCAGGGAATTCCACGGCACTGGAGAGTTGCCGTTATCCCCAGTTCAGCCCCATCCCTCAATCCAGTGCCCGCCAGTTCAGGGTTTTTATGAGGAGCTATTTGCTGCTTCATTCCCCGCTCCAAACCCAGCCTAGGAGCAAGGAAAGTCCAATCTCAGTCCCCCAAAGAGCTTCCAAACCATGGCTGTGGTGGTTTCCTGCCTTTTCCCAGCCCAGTACGACTCCAGAGAGATTCCAGCCGATTCCCGACGGTATGGGTTGGAAGGGACCTCCAAAGGTCGTCTGGTCCGAGTTCCATTCCATAAGGCCAGTTTGGGCTCTGCCTCTGGAGGTTCCCACCAGTCCTGGACCAGCCAGGAGCGTCCCAGACCCATTGCCCCATCTCGGGATGGGTCTCTGACCTCATCACCCCATCCTGGGATGGATCTCTGATCCATTCACCGCAGCAGAAAGTGGGAGCCGGCACGGTTCCCACTTCAGGAGAAAACCCCCAGGCTCCATCAACATTCTCCCTACTGCCGCCTCCATCCATGGGCACATCCTGCATCAGCAGGATGTCCTCTTTGGCCGCGCTGCCTCGCACCCCGGTGACTCCCAGGCCAGCACGCCTGGATCCCGATTGGAGCGGCAGGAATTCACCGGGAAATTGCCTCTGCGCGACGCCGTGGGGGATAACGGGAGCGAGCTCCGCGAAATCCACTCCGCGTTTTCCGGCGCCCGCAGCGCCCTCCGCGCCCGCAGTGCCCAAGCAGCGCCCGCCGCGCCCCGGCTCCGCCAAAACCCGGCCTGGATTACCGCGGAGCACGGCACACGGAGCCTGCGGGGGCCAGGAGGGGTCCCGCGCACGACCCCACGCGTGTGCACAGGGACCCGGGGCGGGCTCGGCCTTCCCAGGGACCGCCAGCGTGAGAACAGGGCTGGGCGGCCCTCCGTGCCACCT
>VXBQ01001824.1:56388-97868 GCA_013400175.1 Phainopepla nitens | reverse complement strand
CCGGGGATTTTGAGATACCGGAGGGTTTTTGGATACTAGGGGATTTTGGGGTAGAGGAGGGATCAAAGTGCTCCTGAAAGCCGTAATAGGAATAAGAGAGAGTGGGATTTGGGGAAGCTACAGGAGCCCTGGGAGTGCTGGGCGTGGTGGGAAGAGACCCCAGGAATGAGGATTCCTGAGGAAGGACAGCATTTCTGCGGGAAAACAAGGAGTGCAGGCTGAGAGAAAGCAGTGGCTGGAGAGCAAGGAACCTGCTGGGATTTCGGGATGCTCCAGGGAGGCTGTGGAAGTGCAGCCCCAGGTGCTGGCTGATCCCTCCTGTCGGGGATTCCTTCCCTCTCTTTTCCCAGGACACTTCACCTCTGCCGAGGACCTGAACCTGCTGATTGCCAAGAACACCCGGCTGGAGATTTACGTCGTGACGGCCGAGGGGCTCCGGCCCGTCAAGGAAGTGGGAATGTACGGGAAGACCGCCGTCATGGAGCTCTTCCGCCCCAAGGTGGGTGCTGGCAGAGCTGGCATGGAGCTCTGCCCGCTCCATGGGCACGCTGGGATGGGAATGTCCACCCCTGGAACTGGCATTGTCCGGGTTTCTTCGGGCAGGGGGAGAGCAAGGATTTGCTGTTCATCCTGACGGCCAAGTACAACGCCTGCATCTTGGAGTACAAGCAGAACGGGGACAGCATCGACATCATCACCCGTGCCCATGGGAACGTGCAGGTGAGGGGGAGTGCACTCCCTGGAATGGTGGAAGGGTGGAATTCCCTTCCCCAGGGATGGCTTTGCCTTCCTGGTGCAGCAGGGCGGTGGATTTCTGTTGTTCTCGTGGTGGTTCCTTGCCGGCTGCTGGGTCTAGGATGGGTCACCTGCGGTGTCACAGGATGTTTCCAGAGTTAGTCTTGGTCTCTGGGAGGATTTGTGGAATTCTGGGGTGGTCTGGGTTGGAAAGAGACCTTAAAGCTGATCCAGTTCCCTTTGTGGGCAGGGACACCCCCTGCTATCCCAGGTTGCTCCAAGCCCCATCCAGCCTGGCCTGGAACACTTGCAGGGATAAGGCAGCCACAATTTCTCTGGGAAATCCATCCCAGGGCCTCATTACTCCCACAGAGAAATATTTCTTCCCAATATCCCATCTAAACCAGCACACGGAATCCTGGAATGGTGTGGGATGGACAGGATTTATAGATCATCTCATTGGATCCCTTGCCATGGATACTTTCCACCAGACCAGGATGCTTCAAGCTATGTTCCTAGGGATTCAACTATATTCTTGGGAGACCTGGTGGAATAACAAATTAGGTTTAAGGAAAATTAAAGCCTAAGCTCCTTGTGAAGCCGAATTTTCCCTGGGAAATGCATCCTCTGGGAATTGGTGGTGAAGCTGTGTGGTGTGGGAGCTCTGCCAGGTGTGGCATTTGGAAAGGGATCTCCCCCTTAGGCTTGGTGGCTTCCCAGCCAGAATTCTCAAGCCTGTCGGGAAGTGTGCAAGGAGCCATTCTTCACCTAAAGGCTGGCAACTCTTGTCCCTGTTTTCCAGGGAGACCGTCCTAGCAATAATCACCTTTTCCTTTTCCCTCTGTCTGGGGTTCCCCCTCAGGATCGCATCGGCCGCCCCTCGGAGACCGGGATCATCGGGATCATCGATCCCGAGTGCCGGATGATCGGGCTGCGGCTCTACGATGGCCTCTTCAAGGTCATCCCCCTGGACAGGGAGAACAAGGAATTAAAGGCCTTCAACATCCGCCTGGAAGAGCTCCAGGTCATCGACGTGAAATTCCTCTACGGCTGCCAAGCTCCCACCATCTGCTTCGTCTACCAGGTGCCTGCTGGTCCATGGATGACCCATGTGGAGCCAAGGGCTCGCACAGTTTTTCTAAAGGCTTTTTGGAAAGCAGAATGAGGGATGTTTCCAGCTCCTCCAGGTCCATGTTCCTCCACGCTGCCTTTTTCCAACTCCGGGAGGGAGGAAGCAACACTTTCCCACAGAATTCCTGGGTAGCTCTGCCTTGGATGGGAATTTTTTTCCGTGTTAAACCCCCAGGAGGAGCTTAGGGATCTTTCCAGCAAGATCCACAACCAATTGTTTTCCATAGTGAGACTGGAGACTTTCCTTAAAAAACAAGGCAATGGCCTGCTTGGTATTTTTGGGCCAGGTGTGTAAAGAGGATTCATAACTTCTCCCATCACCTGGCTCCTTATGGAGGGAGCGTTCCAGGCCGTCTCTGGATGCCTGTTTTGATCCAAAGAGCCTTTGCTGTGCTGACTGAGCAAGGGATTAGCTTTCTTTTGTTAAATTCCAGGCTATCCCAGGCTTAGCTGAAATCCAGTGGCTCCATTATTCCCTGTTTGGGCACTGCTGGATCCCCCCAAAAACTTCCTGGAGGGAGACAGCTACTTTGTCACCACATACCTGGAGTTTGAGGGAACAGTTGGAAAAGTGCTTTTCCAGCTTTAAGGATTCCATGATCCATGTCAAAACAACTTGAACCCTTGGAGCAGGATGTCAGTTCTGACTTACAAAGCTCTGGATTGTTTCAGTCCCTGCCTGTGGAGAGCAGGATGTTTCCAAGCTGTTTCCTTGATTCTTCCTCCATTTATTACCCGTTATGCCAGGACTTGGTCTGAATAGGACAGCAGGAGCTGGGATAATTTTTGGGAAGTTCTGAGACCACAGGAAAATATGATAAAAACCCCTGAAGTCCTGAACGTTTGCAGGAGCTGGAGGAGGGGGTGATGCTCCATTATGCCACTTGTTCCCACATTGTCAGAGGAACACAAATTCCAGAATATCAGTTCTAAAACAATGGAAAAATACTTTCCAGTCTTTTCTGGGACAGGGATGTCCTCAGGAGGTTTTTATATATGGAAAAATTTGGGAGAATGGCGGTGTGTGGATGTGAGGGAGGATGAGGAGGTGGGAAGCCTCAGCAGCTCCCTGGAATGGTGTTTTTGCAGGAGATCAGGTGGAATCTCCTCACTTCTGGAATCTCATCCAGTTTTACTTCTCTTCCAGGACCCCCAGGGCCGCCACGTGAAGACATACGAGGTGTCCCTGCGGGAGAAGGAATTCAACAAAGGCCCTTGGAAGCAGGAAAATGTGGAGGCCGAAGCCTCCATGGTCATTGCAGGTCGGTCCTTGTTTGTAAAAGATCTTCCCGTGTTTTCCCAAGCTGGATGACTCCTTCTTCCCAGGCAGGTTGTCTCATGTTTGTTGTGTGTCCTGCAGTGCCGGAGCCCTTCGGAGGCGCCATCATCATCGGGCAGGAGTCCATCACCTACCACAATGGGGATAAATATCTGGCTATCGCTCCTCCCATCATCAAGGTGAGCGGATCCAGGACTGCAGCCCAAAAAATCCCTCCTTTCCCAGGCCTTCCAGCCAGGAATTCAAACCCCGGTTGTCCCAGGTGTGGTCTAACAGTGCCACTTAGTTGGACTTCAGAGGTTTGGCTTCCTGGTCACTGTTTTTGGGGACTGAGGGACATCCGTGACCCCTGTGTGCCTCCCCTTTCTGTAGAGTTCTTGGAATTTTGTTTGGGTCCCAGGGAATGGGATTAATTAGGAATTAATGCATGTTCTGGGCACAATTCCAGGGCAAAGCCTGGTTTCATTTCAGGCAGTGGAAAACACGGATGAGCCCCTTGGAGACTTGTTCGGAGGAGAAAAGGCTTAAAGATTTCAGGACAGCAATTGGACTTGTGGGTTTTGTGGAATAACAGGCCACTTCCTACATTTAATCAGAGGAGGAAGCACCAATGGCATGGCTGAGGTGCTGCTCCGAGCTAAAAGAGGGCTGGAATTGCCATCCAAAGGTCCTTTTAAGATGGAAATAAGGACAGGCTAAAAATCTTGGGTGAAAAAACGGGAGTATTGGTGCCTGATGGTCTCAGTCCACTCCTGGAGCTCTGGAATGGGTGGGATACTGGAACTGGGAGTGCATCACCTGCACAGACATTTTGGGGACCAGTTTGGGGCTGTTCCAGTGGACTCCTAGAGTTCCCTGCTTTCCCTGCAGCAAAGCACCATCGTGTGCCACAACCGCGTGGATCCCAACGGATCGCGGTATTTGCTGGGAGACATGGAAGGGCGGCTCTTCATGCTGCTCCTGGAGAAGGAGGAGCAGATGGACGGCACCGTCACCTTGAAGGATCTGCGTGTGGAGCTGCTGGGAGAGGTAGGAATCACCTGGGCCATCCCTGCCACTTGCCTGGGATTCTCCCAGTTCTGGAAAGGCTTCGTTTAGGAATAAGTGGGAATTTTGGGAGCCGGATGTGTTGATGCTTCACGTTTGTCACAGCCCTGAACTGTTGGGAAAATTCCCTGTGGGCACTTAAACTTCTTCCCAATTTTTTTTTTCCTGGTACTTGCACTGGAGAGGAGCTTGGACTCTGTGGGATTTATGAAGGGGTTAAATCCCCTTCTCATGCCCAGCGTTTTTCTGTTGGATAACAGCCTAGAGGTGGAAGGTGTGTGTGTGTGTGTGCCAGGATCTCTCCATGCCACTGGTGGCTCACCTGCCTCTTCCCATTTCCCAGACATCCATTGCTGAGTGCCTGACCTACCTGGATAACGGAGTGGTGTTTGTTGGCTCCAGACTTGGAGATTCCCAGCTCGTGAAGGTACGTGGCAGCTCCTGGTTGTGTGTTCCCACAGGACTCGATTTTCATCAAAACCTGGAGATGTGGATACATTTTCCTTGCCCTTGTCTTCTCCTTGCCCGTCCTTTCCCTGTCTGGCTACTTGAAAGACAGAAATTGATGCCAGTATTTATTTCCAGCTCAATGTGGACAGCAATGAGCAGGGATCCTACGTGGTGGCCATGGAGACCTTCACCAACCTCGGGCCCATCGTGGACATGTGTGTGGTGGACCTGGAGAGGCAAGGCCAAGGCCAGGTAACATTCCCTGCTGCTTTTCCCTCTTCTCTGCTCAGAATTTTTGGCTGAATGTGTCCATAAAATCATAGAATCCCAGAATGGTTTGGGTCGGAACAAACCTTAAGGATCATCTCATTCCATGGGCAGGGACACCTTCCACTGGACCAGGTTGCTCTAAGCCCTGTCCAGTCTGGCCTTGGTGGATCTTTCTAGTCCCTTCCAACCCAAACCATTCCAGGATTCCATGATTCAAGAATGGGTTCCCCATTTCCATGATCCCAGAGAAGAGTGGGAGAGCTTCCCAGCCACAGCTGGTAAAGTCCATCTGCTTTTCCTCCAGCTGGTGACCTGCTCCGGGGCCTTCAAAGAGGGATCACTGCGAATCATCCGGAACGGCATCGGGATCCATGAGCATGCCAGCATCGACCTGCCAGGAATTAAAGGTGTGGGAGGTGTTCCACACCTGAGAGGGGACATGGTGGGCACAGGTGAGGTTGGGGTGTGGAATTGTGAGGAAGCATGTGAGGAACTGTGGCCTCCTTGTTGCAGGATTGTGGCCGCTGAGGTCGGATCCGCACCGGGAGACGGACAACACCTTGGTGCTGTCCTTTGTTGGCCAGACCAGGTAAAGGTGGGATGAGCTGATCCAGGCTCTCAGCCCCGTGTCGGAGCAGGAATTAATGGGAATTCCCTTCCCTGCTCAGGGTTCTGATGTTGAATGGAGAGGAAGTGGAAGAGACGGAGCTCACGGGGTTTGTGGATGACCAGCAGACGTTCTTCTGTGGCAACGTGGCGCATCAGCAGCTGATTCAGGTAATTCCAGCATGAGGAAAACATGGATATGGCTCTCCTGATGCCGTATGGACTGTGACATATCTATGGCAGAGCACATTCCCTGAGCTGATGGGATCAGCAAATCATATCCGGGGTTCATGTTTCTAAGGGAAATGGAAAGAGAGAGGTCCTTGCTGTGCCACCCACCATGGAAACACTGTTTTCCAAGATTTTCCCTGTCTCTCTTCCAGATCACCTCTGCCTCAGTGCGACTGGTCAGCCAGGAGCCCAAATCCCTGGTGAGCGAGTGGAAAGAGCCCAATGGGAAGAACATCAGCGTCGCTTCCTGCAACAGCAACCAGGTGGTGGTGGCCGTGGGAAGAGCCTTGTACTACCTGGAAATCCAGCCCCAGGAGCTCCGGCAGATCAGGTGAGCCCACATCCTGAGGGCTCTTGGGATGCCGGGATTTGGGATCCAGGCAGACACCTGTCCTCTCTCCTTCCTCCCAGCTGCACGGAGATGGAGCACGAGGTGGCCTGCCTGGACATCACCCCCCTGGGAGACTCAAATGGGATGTCCCCGCTCTGCGCTATTGGGCTCTGGACCGACATCTCCGCCCGCATCCTGAAGCTCCCCTCCTTCGAGCTGCTGCACAAGGAGATGCTGGGAGGAGGTAGGAGTCTCCCAAAGGTGGCAGTGGTCACTGGCCCTGTCCTGAGCAACCTCATCCATCCCTTTTCCTGCTTCCCACAGAGATTATCCCTCGCTCCATCCTGATGACGACCTTTGAGAGCAGCCATTACCTTCTGTGTGCCCTTGGGGACGGAGCTCTCTTCTACTTCGGCCTCAGCCTCGAGACAGGTGACCTGTTCCTTTCCTTTCTAGTTTTTTGGGAAATATCCACCTTGCTTTCTCAGCCTCTGGCTCAGGTGGGACTAACTGTGGGCTGGGGGATTTCTCTAGCACACTGGAGGAAGGAGATGGATTCTTAAATCTGGGACGTGCTTACTCCTTTTTTTCCCTGAGGTGTTGTGGCATATCCCAGACCCTTTTCCCTTTTCCTTTCAGGCTTGCTGAGTGACAGGAAGAAGGTGACCCTGGGCACACAGCCCACGGTGCTGAGGACGTTCCGCTCCTTGTCCACCACCAATGTGTTCGCCTGCTCCGACCGCCCCACCGTCATCTACAGCAGCAACCACAAACTGGTCTTCTCCAACGTCAACCTCAAGGAGGTCAACTACATGTGCCCCCTCAATTCCGACGGCTATCCCGACAGGTGAGCCCGCCACAAGTTCCTGATCCTAAGGGATATGGAAGAGAAGGAGGTTCTTGCTGTTTCAACCCAGCGCTTTCCATTATTTCTTTTCCCCCCACAAGTTTGGCCTTGGCCAACAACAGCACCCTGACCATCGGCACCATTGATGAGATCCAGAAGCTGCACATCCGCACTGTTCCCCTCTACGAGTCGCCCAGGTGAGGATTCCTGGGATGAGGATTCCTGGGATCAGGGTGCTCTGCTGCACAGGACAAGGGTTGGGGTGATGCTGTCATCCCAGGAGTAAACAAACAGCTCTTGTTGCTTCCAGAGCTCTTGGAATGGCCTTTCCCGGCTCTCCCACCCACATGGCTCTCTGTTTGTCCCACAGGAAAATCTGCTACCAAGAGGTATCTCAGTGTTTCGGGGTGCTCTCCAGCCGGATTGAGGTGCAGGATGCCAGTGGGGGCACCACGGCGCTCAGACCCAGTGCCAGCACCCAGGTGAGATCCCAGGCTGGGTCATCCTGTGCTGTAGGGATCAGAATTCCTGATCGAGGTTTTCCTTGATGGTCCTCCCTTCCAAAGCTATGAGTCCAATCCAGTTCTTCAGCTGGGGAGAAATGGGATGGTGGGATCTCTCCGAAGGGGTGGCACTGCCACTGTTCCTCTATTTTTGGGTGTTGCTCCTTCCGTATCCTTCTATATTCCCTATCCCATACAGACTTCCAAGTGGTCTCCAACGTTTTCCTTTTCCTAAGGATCTAGCTCTGGAAGCCACAGCTCTGTGTAAACTCAGATTAACACCATCACTCAGCCCTGCAGGAGCAGGGAGTGTGTCCCTTCACTCATTCCTTGCTCCACCTGTTCTCCCATCCCTTTTCCCACACTCTGGCTGCCTGAGGCTGTGTGGATGTCCCAAGTAGCACTGGGATGTGATGGATTTTCCTGTTTCCCAGGCCTTGTCCAGTAGTGTGAGCACCAGCAAGCTGTTTTCCAGCAGCACAGCTCCACACGAGACATCCTTTGGAGAGGAGGTGGAAGTGCACAACCTGCTCATCATAGACCAGCACACTTTCGAAGGTACCAGTCCCATCCCAAAATCCAGTTTTTCCCATCCTGGAAAAGCCCAGGGGAGCTCCAACCAAAGCATTTTCTTGGAGGAACATCAGTCATGAGGTTTAGGGAATACCAATTTTCCATGGCTCGAGGTGGTGGGGAATAGGACAGGGAATGTCTAGGATGTGTCTTAAGCTTTCAGCTTGAGGACTTTGGGATCCCAGTTGTTCATTTTCCCNTTTTTTTTTTTTTTCCCCAGTGCTCCATGCTCACCAATTCCTGCAAAATGAGTATGCCCTCAGCCTGGTCTCCTGCAAGCTGGGAAAGGATCCCAACACCTACTTCATTGTGGGCACTGCCATGGTGTATCCCGAGGAAGCGGAGCCCAAGCAGGGCCGGATTGTTGTCTTCCACTACTCCGATGGTAAGAACAAGGTGTTCTCACCTGGAAAAATCCAGCTTCTTTTGGTGGGAGATCAGGGATGAGCTCCTCAGACCCCACAGAGCTTGTGTCCCAGGAGCAGGCAGTTTTTCCCAAGGAGTCTGTTGTTGGGATCTGTAGGTGCTGTGTTCCCTTTCCTCCTGTCTCCTAGAGAAGCCTAAGAATCCCCCACCAGCCCTGGATTGTGGGATTTGCTTTCCGTCAAAAGCAAAGGGATGGAAACTTGTCCCCCTCAGAGACAGTTTTTTAGGAAGCAGAATTCAGGCCAGCTCAGCTGAACCCCCTTGACTTCCCACCCCTTGGATAAGCAACCCAAGTAATGCCTGGCTTTATTCCAGGGAAGCTGCAGAGCCTGGCTGAGAAGGAGGTCAAGGGAGCTGTGTATTCCATGGTGGAATTCAACGGGAAGCTGTTAGCCAGCATCAACAGCACAGTAGGCAAAGCCCTGACTTTTTTGGGAGCGTGTTTGTGCATCTGGATGTCAGCCAGATGTCTGTTGAGGGGCACGTCCCAGCTCCCATGTGGAGAATCCCAGTCCGCGTCCCGTCCCACAGGTCCGCCTGTATGAGTGGACGGCGGAGAAGGAATTGCGCACGGAATGCAACCACTACAACAACATCATGGCCCTGTACCTGAAAACCAAGGGGGATTTCATCCTGGTGGGAGACCTCATGCGCTCCGTGCTGCTCTTGGCCTACAAACCCATGGAAGGGAATTTCGAGGAGGTATGGAAGCAGTGCCAGGAATCTGTTCCGACAGCTCTGGGCACAGGGAATGGTGTTGGAGGGGATAAAAGGAAGAGTTTGGCTTGACTGGATAAGGTCTGACATGGATCCCTGTGGTTTCTGGAGGGATGGATCCCTCAGTTTCCAGGGAACTGGCTGTGGGAAGAGCAGCTGGTGCCTGGTGGGTGGGAGGTGCCATCTGGGATGCCTGGTGTCCACTTGGAATGGGAGTTTAAATTGCTGGAGTGGCTTTGGCATAGGCTGCTCCACGCTCTCCCAGGATATTATCCCAGTGCCAATTGGACTAGAACAATATCCAGGAGTGCCTTTCCTGCTCAGCTGCTTCCTGGAGCAGAGAGGGACATGCTGGATCCTGCCTTGCTCCTGAATATTGCTGTTGGGTGGAATGAGGATGCAGGATCCCAGGCCAAGCCACCTGGACACAGCATGTCCCTTCTTGGCCCTTCCAGATTGCTCGAGATTTCAATCCAAACTGGATGAGTGCTGTGGAGATCCTGGATGATGATAATTTCTTGGGAGCAGAGAATGCTTTCAATCTGTTTGTATGCCAGAAGGACAGGTGAGCTGGATTTGGGATGGGGTGGGATGGGACAGCACATGCTGGGAGGGATGGGGTGATGGGATCTTCAGGAAAACTGGAGGAGCATTCCCAGCTTTTGGGAGCAAGGGAAAGTTTTGGAGTGCCCCCATCCAGGACTGAGCAGTGTTTGCGATTCCAGTGCGGCCACGACAGATGAGGAACGGCAACACCTGCAGGAAGTGGGATTATCTCACCTGGGAGAGTTCGTCAATGTCTTCTGCCACGGATCCCTGGTCATGCAGAACTTGGGAGAGACTTCCACGCCCACCCAGGGGTCCGTGCTCTTCGGCACTGTCAATGGAATGATTGGTAAGGAGCAGGGGCTGAGGGTTCCCTGCAGAATCCTGGAATGGTTTGGATTGGAAAGCTCATCCAGCTCCACGCGCTGCCACATTCCCGTGTCCCGTTATTCCCATGCAGGCCTGGTGACATCCCTGTCGGAAAGCTGGTACAACCTGCTCCTGGACATGCAGAACAGGCTCAACAAAGTCATCAAGAGCGTGGGGAAGATTGAGCATTCCTTATATCCTTTGGCATTCCAGCCAGGAGCTTGTGCTGGGTGGGGCTTACCAGCTGGAGAGGGTGGGAGTGGGTTTGCCATTGCCCTGAGCAATCATGGAATTAAAGATGGGAAAGCAAAGCTCTCTGAGACCACAGAGTGCAGCCATTAACCCAGCACTGCCATCCCACCATTAACCATGTCCAGGGCTGGTGCTACCCACTGTGGATTTGGCTCCTTGACAGCGGCACCTGGAGATCGTTCCACACCGAACGGAAGACGGAACCGGCCACAGGATTCATCGATGGAGACCTGATCGAGAGTTTCCTGGACATCAGCAGGCCCAAGATGCAGGAAGTGGTGCAAAACCTGCAGGTGAGCTTGGGAATGTGGCTTTGGATGCTTCAAGGACCTTGCTCGGGAATCCAGGCTCAATAAATCTTGGAATTGTAGAGTTATGGAATGGTGTGGGTTGGAAGGGATTTAAAGACACCTCTCACTAGACCAAGTTGCTCCAAGCCTTGTTCAGCCTGGCCTGGAACACTTCCAGGGATGGGGAAGCCACAGCCTCTCTGTGAAACGCTAAATCCACACCTTCCTGAATGATCTGGGAGTGTTTTCTGGCACCTGCCAATGTCTCCAATGCCTTTTCCTCCCTGTGCAGATTGACGATGGAAGCGGGATGAAGAGGGAAGCCACTGTGGACGACCTGATCAAGATTGTGGAGGAGCTGACCCGGATCCATTAGCAGGATTCGGGATCGTTCCCCTACCCTCTACAGGAAGCAAGGGAATCCTTCCCCAGCTGTGCCCAACACCAGCAGCAGCGGCCAGAGGGGGATGGAATCTCACAGGGGGAGCAGCTTGTTAGGAATTTTGGGGGGTGTCAGTCATCTCCTGCTGGGATTTATGGATTCTGCAGATATGGCTGTGCCCAGAACTGTCCCTTTCCATGGGTGATCCACTGGGATCTGATGCCCTCGCCTCAATTCCCTTTTCCCTGGTGTCCTTAGATATTTTATTACCTTTTTTGGCTTTTGGTTTTGTTTTTGATCCTGTTTTTTTGGGTTTTTTTTTTGATTCCGTGTGGTTTTTTGGAAGAGGAATCAAAGCTGGAGGAGCAGCCGAGGCTGGAGCCAAGCAGGATAACTCTCTCTCCATAGGATCCATGCCTTGCTCAGGGAGGGAAGTTCTGGGAAGTTCAAGCTGTTGCTGATTTCGGAGTTTTACCAAATAAAGTAGTCCAAGAGGAAAGGTCCGTGTCCTGAGGAATGATGATATCCATGTCCTCGGCTGTGGGATCTCTGGTACACCTGTTTTCCAGGCGCATTTTTCTGGCTTTTCTTGGATTTGTAGGAAGTTTTAGTTCCTTGCCTGGTTGCCAGTGGCACTGTGAGTGCCTGGAGAGGCAGATTGTAATGGAATTTTTTGAGAAAGCTGGATTTTCCAGCCTCTGGCTACTCATTAATAGTTCTCGTGGTCTCCCACCTCCTTCACATCTGGGGGTTATCCTGGATCTTTCCATGCTCTCCCCAGCCTGGATCTCCCTTTTAACTCCTGGTTAAGGGCCCCCCAAATCCCATGCCATGTGGGTTTTTCCCAAATCCTTCCCTCCCAGGGGCAGCTTGTGCTGGAAGCACCCCTGGCTCCCTTTTCCATCCCGTATTTTCCAAGGAGGCCACAGGGACAAGGCTATATTTGGACATCTCTTCCAAAAGCTGGGGGAGCAGGAAGTGACCTTGGACTCTGTGCTGCTGCTTCTATTACCTCAGGCTCTGTTTACCTGCCTGGAGCAGCCTGTTCCCAAATTTTGGGAGGCCCAGGGAGCGGCACAGCCTGGATCCTGGAGACTCTCTCCTTTTCCCACCAAAACTGGGGGTGCTGGTGCCAGTGCAATGTTGGCCCCCTGCTGTTTGGGGATAAAAGCGCTGCTGGCCAGGGCAGGATCATTGTTCATCCCCTGCCACTGGTCATGGAGCTGCCTCCCAGGCACTTGGATCACATTCCCTTAGGACAGGAGCTTCCCATGGCTGCACTGGGTTCCTAAAAAACTGGTGTGACCCCCCCCACTACTGTAGCTTTCATTCGGAAGGCGGCTGTGTTTTGCCTGGGTGATCCCAACCCTTGGACAGGATTTTGTGGGGAGAAATCCATGCTGGCGTGGGCATTTTGGAGGCAGCAGCACCCTTTGCTCCGTGGGATCAATCATTTACCTGCCTCTGACCTTCGCTTCATTCCCTGTCCTGGGATGGGGGCACGGGGCCGGGGGGAATCTGGGGGTCACGGGAGCGGGGTGTCCCGCGGCATCCCTCTCCCTCCCGGATGTATCCTACCATCCTGGCTCCACTTGGCCCCTTTCTCCGCCGCGTGGGTCCCCGTGCAGGGCTGGGAAGGCGGCCCAGCGCCTCCAGGAGAAGGAGGAGGAGGAGGAGGCGTGGGGAGAGGCCATGCCGGAGCTTTGCCAGATGTGGGAAAGGAGAGAAGGGGGGACGCCTTTCCCGCTGCTTCCCAAACGTAGAGGGGACCCCGTTCCCCGACCCGAGGGGCCCGGACAGGAATGGCCGGGATGCCACCGCTCGCCCCAGTTGAACGGGACAACCTTGGGGTGACCCCAGACGCCCCGTGTGGGTTTATGGGGGGTGGGTGGGTGCCGCTGGCGACCCCCCCGCTCTCGCCCCCCTCCAATCCCGCATTGTTCCCGGCTCGGCGGGAGGAGGAGGAGCAGGGCCAAGGGCCAGCGGGAAGGCAGGCGGGAAGGCGGGCGCCGGGACGTGCTGGAGCCTCCTGTCATGTTGGTGGAGCTGCTCTTCCAGGCTGCCTGTGTGTCCCTGTTCCTCTCCAGCGGCCAGGGCAGGGTGTATCCCGCGAGGAAGAAGCCGGCCAGCTTTGCCGTGGAGAGGTAGCTGGATCCCCTCCTTTTCCTTCTCCCTCTTCCAGCTACACCTGGGACAGGCAGCGTGCTGAGCTCCGGCTATCCCTGCCTCCAGCTGCAGGAGGGCTTGGCCGGAGGGGTCCCAGCAGGAGGGGCTGGCACCCCGCAATTCCCTCCCTCTTCCCAGGTCCAGGGGGGCATGACACAGCTCCCCGCATCCCTGTCCTTCTCCCCACACCCCCGTCTTGCTCCCTGTATCCCTGTCCAGCCGGGGGACGCTTCTCCTGTCACCACGTGCTGGGATGTTCAGGATGGCTGGCAAGTGGTTGTCCCCTCTCTGTCCCACCTTATCCTACCTTCCTCTCGTCTGTGCCATACTCTGCTTCCCGGTGCATGGGCACATCCTGACTGCTCCGGTTGTCCTCCTGTCCTCGCATTCCTGGGACCTTTGCTCCATGCAGGGGGCTCGGGACAGGGTGGCCTCAGGCTCTGGTGTCCCACAGGCGCCGCGTGGGGCCCCACGTCTGCTTCCCAGGCTCCGGCAGCGGATGTTGTCCTGGCTGGATGCTGTCCCCGGGCAGCGGGAAGTGCACCCTGCGTGAGTACGGGCATCTGGGGGGCTCATGGGGGTCCTGTTCCCATTCCCAGAGCTCCTATTCCCATTCCAACAGCGCTCTGCTCCTTCGGCTGTGGAGGTGGTTCCTGCATCGCTCCCAACCTTTGCATGTGCCCGGATGGAGAGCAGGGAATCACCTGCCCAGGTACCGAGAGAAGTGGCTATACCGGATGCCCTTCCCTCTCCACGCCATGAATCCCAAGGGATGGAGATGGCCACGAACCTGTGGGCACTGTGCCCAACTCTCTTCCCTCTCTATTCCACAAATCCCAGCAGGTGGAGGTGACCATGGCTCCTTGTCACCTTTCCCCAGCACTGTCCCCATTCCTGGGGGATCCATGGAGCGGTATGGGAAGAGGGTGGTCCTGGGGTGGCATGGGTACCCCGTGGACGCCGTGTCCGTGTTCCAGAACCACCGGGAACCTGTGGAGAGTACGGCTGTGACCTGTCCTGTAACCACGGCGGCTGCCAGGAGGTCGCCCGCGTGTGTCCCATCGGCTTCTCCATGGCTGAGACAGCCAACGGCGTCCGCTGCACCGGTGAGCGGGAGTGGCATATCCTGATGGGAGTGGGCATCCCGGTGGTGCCCACACCCCAAATCTGACCGTCCCCCATGTCCCCCCAGACATCGACGAGTGCCAGAGCGCGGCCTGCGAGGGGACGTGTGTGAACACGGAGGGTGGATTCACCTGCGAGTGTGGAGCCGGCCGGGAGCTCTCCGCTGACCGCCGCAGCTGCCGGGGTGCGCAGGGTCCCAGGGGAGCACCCGGGGCTCCCAAGGGATCCTGACCCTCATCCCAACCCCCAGATACGGATGAATGCCAGGCCACGCCGTGCCAGCACCGCTGCGAGAACAGCGTGGGCAGTTACCGCTGCTCCTGCCGGCCCGGATACCACCTCCATGGGAATCGCCATTCCTGCGTGGGTGAGCACTGGGATGGAGCCCTTCCCATCAGTCTCGGGGGATGAAGGTGACCCTGAGCCCCTGAGCACTGTGCCACACCCCCTTCCCTCTCCATGCCGTGAATCTCAAGGGATGGAGGTGGTCACTGAGTCCCTGCATGTAGGAGCACCATGCTTAAGCCTCATGCCTCTCCATGCCATGAATCCAAGGGATTGTGAGCCTGTGGGCACAAGCCAGACCCCCTTCTCTCTCCATGCCATAAATCCCAAGTGATGCAGGTGACCATGAGCCTGTGGGCACTGTGCCAGAACCTCTTCCCTCATCATGCCCCAAATTCCAAGGGATGGAAGTGTCCATCAGCTCATGACCCCAGTGCTGCCACCTCATCCTCATCCCTGCATGGGCCATGCTGAGGGCCCATCCCGGTGTTCAGGACTCTTTCCTGGGCCACATCCTGGGGTGCAGCACCTCCTGCCACATTCCCTGATCCCGCAGATGTGGATGAGTGCCGGCAGCCTGGCATGCGCCGCTCCTGCCAGCACAGCTGTCACAACATTCCCGGCAGCTTCCGCTGCTCTTGCCGCCCCGGATACCGGCTCAGCACGGACAGGGTGTCCTGTGAAGGTATCCATGCCCTTCTCCTGGCTGGGGGAGCAGACTAGGATGCTCCCATCTCTCTGCCTGCCCCAAGTGATGTATCTGCCTTCCTGATTTCCTTCCTAGGCTACCCCAAACCTATCCTGGCACCGTCGCCCATCCTCCAATCCCTGCAGCATCCACCCACCCTTGTCCTGCTCCCTCCCGGCTCCCACCTGCTCCCGAGGGGCTCCCCCTCTCCCCACCTCCCTGTGGCAGCTCCTGGTACCCAATTCCCTCCCTCCTCCCCATCCCTGTCCCCTGAGCCATCCCCACGTGCCATGGGAGCCCCTGGCACCTCCATCCCACCACCCCGTCGTTGCTGGCACCGGGGGATCCCTCGGGAGCCTGGCACTCACTGGACAGAGCTGGGATGCCAGAGCTGCACCTGCCAGGTGAGCACCCTATCCTCCCACTCCTTCCCATGGCACCATCCCGACCTGGGATGAGCCACCACATGTCCTGGCAGGGGGGACGAGTCCTCTGTGACAGTGTGAGCTGCTCCGTTCCCTGCTCCCACCCACTTCCTGCTCCGGCTGGGGGTTGCTGCCCCACCTGCACGGGTGAGTCCCAGCTGCTCTGATCCCAATTCCCAGGCTGCCCCCCTTGAATTTCCAGGGGGATGCCCCTGACCCCCATGGTTTGCAGGGTGCCTCCACGAGGGGGTGGCCAGGGCTGAGGGCGATGTCTTCTCCCCATCCGATGGAAACTGCACCATCTGCGTCTGCTTGGTGAGCTGGATTGGGATGGGAGAATTCCCCCTCATTCCTGGGAACCTCCCAGCTCTGGAGACCCTTATCCCTGGGGACCCTCGTCCTGCATCCTGGCTCAACCATGGATTGGGATGCCCTGGAGCAGATGACATCCTCCCATCATCCCTCCATGGGGAATCAGGGTCCTCTTTCCCAGCCCCGCGCTCCCCTCCACAGGCTGGGAATGTCTCCTGCCTCTCCCCGGAATGTCCCCCAGGACCCTGCCCCAGCCTCTCTCTGGCTGACTGCTGCTCCTGCAATCCAGGTGATCCCAGGACCTGCTCTGGGGGTGTGAGGACCTCCAGGCTGAGCTGGAGGTTAGGGAAGAGCCATGCTTGGCTCTCCAGCCCAGCTCCTTCCCTTTTCCCAGAAAAATGCCATTTCCGGGGACACACATATGCGCACGGAGCCCAGTTCAGCCTGGATGGGGACGACTGCACCACCTGTGTCTGCCAGGTGGGTCCTGGATGTCCCCAGGGATAAGGATCCCCAAAGCTGGGAGGTCCCCAGGGCTAAGGATCCCCAGGCACACTCCAGTGCTTCCCTGCACCTGCTGGGGGCATCCCAGCTTTGCTCAGGGCTGGTGGTAGGGACAGCAGGTGACCCCTTCCCGTGTTCCCAGGGAGGAGAGGTGGAATGTTCCTTCACTCCCTGCCCCATGCTGGATTGTCCCCAGCACCAGCGGCACCTGGGTCCCGGGCAGTGCTGCTCCACCTGCCGGGACCCTCCAGCCCCCACCAGTGAGTCGGGATGAGGGACACAGCTGGGAATGAGCAGGGAAGGACAGGGAGAGGGATGAGGGAGAAAAGCTGGGGGAAAGGGGAATGGCATGGCATGGGAGGAACAACTGGGGTAGAGGATATGGGGAGAGTGGGATGTTGGGATATTCGGGGATGGGATGTGCGGAAGGGCAGGGTGGGGTGAGGGAGGACAGCTGGAGACAGGGAGGGTGGGATGTATGGGGGACACAAGTTAGGGGAGATGTGGGGATACTTGATGATGGGAAGGGTGGGAGATGGGGAATACCTAAGAACAGTGAGGGTGGAATATAGAGAGCCCCTGGGGACAGCAAGGGTAGGTTCTGCAGGACAGCTGGGAACAAGGATCCTACCCAGGTTGCTTCCTGGATGACAACGGCGTGGAGTTTCCCGTTGGACAGATCTGGTCTCCGGGCGATCCCTGTGAGTTATGCATCTGCCAGGTGAATGAGAACCTGCTCTGCTTCATTCCCTCTTCCCTATCCCTGCCCCAGCGCACGGCTCCTGCCCCATTCCCGCCCTCGGGATGCCCGTGGCCTGGCAGGCCCCAGATCTCCCAAATCCGGCGGGTTTGGGAATCCCGAGGTGTCTGTCAGGGTGTTCCCGCCTGCAGGCAGACGGCTCCGTGAGCTGCCAGCGCACGGATTGTGTGGAGACATGTCCTTATCCCATCCGCATTCCCGGGCAGTGCTGCCCCGACTGCTCCGCAGGTGAGGGCGCGCCCGGAATTACGAGATTCTGAGCCGCCCGGGGACCGCCTGAACCCTTCTCCCCGCAGGCTGCACCTACATGGGGAGGATCTTTTCCAACAACGAGACCTTCCCGTCGGCGCTGGACCCCTGCCTGAGCTGCATCTGCCTGGTGAGGGCGTGGCCGGGCATTCCCAGAGGAGTTGCGGCTCCCGCCCCGTGGGCTGAAGCCCGGTTTTTGGCTCTGTTGCAGGGAAAAGCTCCGGGGGCGCTCCGGGGTTCCTAACGCCCGGCCCTCGGGGGTCTCTCCCGTCTCTCGCAGCTGGGCTCGGTAGCCTGCTCGCCTCTGGAATGTGCCATCGTGTGCTCCTACCCCTTCCACCCCGAGNCGAGCCCCCCCAAACCCCCTCTGGACCTTGGTCCCTGCAGACTGCAACTACCAGGGCAGGAAGGTGGAGAACGGCCAGAGCTTCATTCCCGAGGGACAACCCTGTACCCGCTGCACCTGCCAGGTGAGACCTCCCACCCATTCCCATGGGATGCCTGTGTCCACGGAGTGCCTGTACCAGTGCCACTGGATCCCAGGAAGGGCTGGCAGGGCTGGCTGATCCCTTTTTTTCCAGCTTGGAGAGGTGAGCTGTGAGGAGAGGCTGTGTCCCCGCTCCTGCTCTGAGTCCCCCACACTGCCTGTGGGCTGCTGCCCATCCTGCCCAGGTAATGGGATCCCTGGATCCATCCCCGAGCACTTGGATGTGCCCCCTCCAGACTGGGAGTCCTGGGAAAGAGGTGGGTGCTGACCAAAACCCTCCTTCTGTCAGCCACAGACATCCAGCTCCTGCTGCAGGGCAGCGACCTGTCCTCATCATCCTCCTCATCCCCATCCTCATCCCCATCCTCATCCCAGTCCCCAGTCCCTGAAGATTCACCCACTGGCACCTCTCAACACCCCCGCTACAGCCTGGCCCAGCTCCTGCTTCCCACCAAGCTCCCTCTTGGCCCCTCTCCAGGGATTTGGGGTGCTGGGAAGCCCCCTCTGACCACTCCGAGTCCCTCTGGATACCCCTTGGCACCCGCAGTGCCCCCTGATCCCCTCTGTGAGGCCACAGCCCCCCCCGATGCCACGGGCAGCCCTGAGGCTCAGGGATCCCCTGGGAATGAGGATCCCTCTGTGGTGCCATCGGACAGCCCCGGGTTCCAGGTGCCAGGTGTGCCTGGAACGCCGTGAGGAGGAGAAGGATGAAGGAAAGGAGGAAAACGGGGGTCTGCAGGACCAGCAGGCCTGGCCCTGGGGAGGGGGCAGCTGTCCCCCTGCCACCAATAAAGTCACTCTGGTATTTATTCCTTGTCCCCTCATCCCTGCACCTGCCAGTACGTGGAGCCCTGGGGCTTGTCCTCTGGGAATTATGGGATGAGCGGCTTTCCAGGATGATGAGGACAGTGCCGGAGGTGTTCAGCCCCCTCACCCTGAGTGATGTTTGGGGACAGGAGGGACATGTCCTGTCCCAGGTCCCCAAGGCTGGAAGCTCCTCAGGGATGAGCAGAGCCACATCCAGGCTCCCATCCTCGAGTCCCAGGGACATCCTTGGCAGGTGCAGCTGAGGATGGCACCAGGGACACACCACATTCCCAGGGATGTGGTGGCCTTTCCCAGAGAAACACAGCACAGGGGAGCTTCTCCACACCTTTATTGTCCTCGGTGGTGGCAGGAGCACCGGGAAAGGGACAAGCCCTGCCAGCCACCGAGTTGGGAACTCCTAGGATTCCCATCCCAGCTCAGGGCAGCCGGGACAGCCCCACCCTGTTGTTGGCCCTGTTGAAGATGACGTAATATTCCCGGATAAAGACATCCCCCAGGATCCAGAGCTCGCCGTCCTCCGTGGGCACATCCATGCCTTGCAGTCCCAGCGTGCAGTACCCATCACTCTGCTCCGAGGACATGGAATGGGGTGGTCACCCGCTGTTGGATCCCTCCCTGTATCCCCACAAACCTATTCCCAGTGGGGTGCTCACCCTTAACACGTAGGCTCTGGGCGGCACTGGGAATTCTTTGCCGTGGATGTGGAAGATGAGGCTGGGAAGGTTGCTGATGGCCTCGCAGCTGATCTGGGGAGGACACGGCAGGTTAGCAGCCACTCCATCCCAGCTGGGATCAAATATCCTAGGGAGCGTCCTGAGGCCTCACCTCGCCACTGGAGCTAGCACCGAGGAGGCTCACGAGGGTCCGGAAGGCCCGGATAGGAACAGCCAACAGAGTGGTTCCCGTGTCCACGATGGCCTGGCATCCCAAGGAACAGGCCACCGGAGCCCCGTTGAAGGAGACACTGGGAAGAAGGATGCAGGGTGAGCCTGGACTCCCCAAAACACCAGCTAGAGGGCAGGGAATACTGGGAATACCTCTCCATGCTGATCTGCCAGTAGGTTTCGGCAGAGAGCGGGATCCAGGAGATGCCTCTGGTGGTGTAGTAGGGATCGATGGCACCGAAGAGGACAAAGCTCCCACCTTGGCTGTCCCTGCAAAGGGGGATCCATCCGGCGTGGTTCCCAGCCCACCAACACCCCCATTCCCATTGGAAAACGGGGCCAGTGTAAGGGAAAAGGGAGAAATCCTCAGCAGCTTTGGCTGGGGTTTACCTGCTCAGGTAGACAGAGAAAAGATCCCTATCCACGAGGTTTTCCATCATCATGTTGTCAAAGACAGGGGTGGCTCCTGAGGAGGCAATGCTTGGGAATGCCAATCCCAGGATGCCGTCAAAGGGGGTGTAGTAGAAGAAATCCCCTGGCTCTGTCTCAGCCAGCCCAAAAATCTGGTTGCGGACGCTGATGCCGCCAACCTGGGAGAAAGGAGACAGGTGTGGCTTGGGCCTGATCCCGTGAGATCCCATGGGACAAGGGGGCCGGAGCGTCTGGCCCTACGTTGACGGTGTCGTATCCCAGGACTCCGGTCATGCTCCCCGTGCCGTAGGCGATGAACAGGGTGTCATTGGTGCTGAGGAACGTGGAGGACTCCGCAGGATTGAAGCGGTGGTGATTCCCTGTGGGGGTGGGAAAGAGGGGGATTGCCTGGGATTTGTCCCTTGGGAAAGACTGGGCAGAGCCATGCAGGACTCCCAAAGGACACATTCCAGCCTCGTTCCAGATACCTACTGCAGGCTGGGCTGGAGCAGAAGACCGAGGGAACCCAGAGGTTGGAGGAGCCGGTGTCGAAGACCACGGTGAATTCCTGGGGTGGGGTCCCAATGGAGATGGTGCCAAAGTACTCATCCTGTTGGAGTGGGATTGGAAAGGGGTTAATGAGACGGGGAAAGGAGAATGGATAAGGGCCTAATGGGACGAGTTATAGGGATGGGGAAGGGACTAGTGGGATGGATAACAGGCCAGCGGGATGGCCCCCTGTGCTCCCCGATCTCAGTTCCCAATCCCAGCCCCTCACATCCATGTAGTTCTCCAGGGGCTCCATGGCGATGCCCGGGAAATACTTGGCAGCCAGGTTGTAGGGATGTTGCTTCAGGTAACTCTCCAGCAAGCCCTGCTCCTGCAGCCTCTGCCGCAGCGACTTCATCCTCCTCAGCGGCACCCTGCGGACAGGGACCACAGGATGCACCACTGGGACGCGCCACCGGGATCACCCTGCATGCCATACCCCTGTTTTGGGGACCCCCCTGGGGCTCACCTCGTCTGGAAGCCCTGGGCCAGGCCCACCAGGGCGAGGAGCAGGAGCAGCTTCATGGTGGGAGCTCACGGAAAATGTGCCTCCGATCCTGGCCCCGCTCCTTATATCCTGGCTCCGGTGTTTGGCCGGAGGCCCCGATAAGAAAGGCAAACTGCTCCTGGGATGGTTATCAAAACGTCCTTAAGGAAGGCAGGGGGGGTGGGGGGAATGTCAAGCCAGGGGATCCCCACGTTCCTGGGGGGATTCAGGCCACGGGTATGTGGGGATGGGCGGGAAGCACTCCTGGTTATTCTGTGGGAGCCGGTGGGAACGCGGGCTTGTTTGTCCCCTGAACCCTCTAATTCCTTGCTGGAGGCTTTGAGCCAGATGCTTCCAGGAATGGGGTGGCCACAGCTTCCCCGGGAATTCCACTCCCAGGAACGCCTCACCACCCTCACAAGGAAGAATTTCTTCCCAATCTCCCGTCTAACCCTGTCCTCTGCCAGTAGGAAGCCATTCCCCCTTGCTCTGTAACTCCAGGTCCTTTTCCAAAGTCCCTCTCCAGCTCTCCTGGAGCTCCTTAAAGCACTGGAAGAGGCTCCAAGGTCTCTCCAGACCCTTCTCCTTCTCCTCTTGCCAAGGCTCCATGAAGGACTTTCAGGCTGCCAGGTCCAGATTTTCCATTCTGGGAATCAGCCAGGACTTTCTCCTTTCCAGCCCCCTACAACACATCCCATCCTCCATTTTCTCCTCAGGGATAATCCCATCCTCCACCCCTTTTCTCCCAGCATCCCCCATCCAGGTTCTTGTTCATTTCACTCCCCCAGTGCAACATAGCATCGTATCCTCGGATCCTGCTATCATTGCAAGCTGGGATGGGGCTGATTCCAAGGGAGGAATGCCAACTCCAGCCTTAGGGAGCCTTTGATCTCCTCCAGGACAAGGTGACCATTCCAGAACCCACGGATCCAGCACGTGGTGCCGTGACCAAAGCCAAGGTGCCCAATCCCGCTCTGGTGACCTTCATCCAGAGGCATCCGGAGCTTGGCTTTCCCCCAGCTTGTCCCAGCTTTCCCCCTGCTCAGGGACTTTGGACGTGGGAATGGAGTGACAGGACCATGGGAATGGCTCCAAACTGGAAAATGGGATGTTGGGAAGAGCCTCTTATCTGTGAGGCTGGTGAGGGTCTGGAATGGATTTCCCAGAGAAGCTGTGGCTGCCCCCTCCCTGGAAGTGTTCAAAGCCAACCTGGAATGTGCTCCCGTAGATTTTGGAGTTACCAAGTTTTCCTCCTTTTCTGGCCAAACTAGTAAAGAACACAAAAAAAATGAAGGTTTCCCAGAGCTATTTATCCATTGAATTCCCAGAACTGCCATCCCCAGGGGATCAGGATTCCTGTTTTTTCAATGGAGGAAAAAAAAAACCAAAACATTTGCCCAATTATGGGAAGTTTTAGAACAAGCTTATTGTGCTGCTGGTAAATCCCATCAAAGCAGAACAATGGATCCAACAGGGATGGATTTCTGGATGGATGATATCCACAGAAGGAAGGAGCTGTGGAATTCAGGACTGGGAAAAAAATGGGAATTGCCATCTAGCACTAATTAAATCCAGAATAAAATCTGTGAGGATGGAAAAATAACCCTTTTTAGGGCATGAAATGGCTTCCTCCGAGAGAAATCCTGGATTTTGCCAGCCTTGGTGGGGAAATGGAGAGCATGAGAGGCCAGATCTTGGAATAATCCATCCCGGCGCTTGGAGCTCATCGGATGGGAGCAGACGGCCTCCCTGCCACAGCTCTCCTCGGCACCAGAGGGCACCACAGCATGGGCAGATCCCAAAAACTCCCAGCTGGAAAGATGGATCTGGAAGTTTTTTCCTCCTGGTTGATGCAGCCGGGGCTGGGTGAGGATGCCCAGGCAATAAAACCCTCCCAAAATTTCGGCTTTTGCCAGGAAAATTCAAATTTTCAATGTCATTTTGATGTGGAAACACCCCCTGGGATGAATATAGCTTCCATGGGAATCACCCTCTGGATCAAACAGGGATTTTCAGGCTTCTGGGACATCAAAACTTACTCTGACAAAACTTCCTTAATTTTATCTCTGCAGCCTCCCAGAAAAATCCCCTTATGGAGACAGATCTTTTCTTGGAAATGGATGAATGAAGTCAACTTTTCCAGGCCCTGTTCCCAGTTTTTCTTGTCCCTTCCCTAAAGGCTTTTATCACCCGGGCGCTTTATCGGAGCTGTCAGATGAAAGGAGGGAAATCTGACGCTCCCGAGGTGTCAGATTTCCAGGACTGGATTAAAAATATTTAATTAACTTATCAAGGAAGCCCAGGGATGTTGGCCGATCCTTGTGGGAACGGAATTCTGCGGAACGGGACCTCAGGGTGCTCAGGTCACCCTTTCCTACCTGCTGTGGGGGATTTGGGCTGGGATTAAGACGCCATCCAAGGGAAAAAACCATGTGGAACCATCTTTTGTGGAAATTAAGGATAGGAATAAGCAGCTAAAGGGAACAGCCTTCCAAAACACCACCTGTTTATGCCGAATTTATTTCTGGATAACTCTTTTAAATGGGTATTTTTCCATTTCTTCTGTGCAAACCCAAACGCAATTTTCCCTCTCCTCAAACCTTAAGTGTTAATATAAAACGTTAATTAAGCATTTTCCAGCTTTTCCAGGTCTGTGGAAACTGCTCCAAAAGAAGCCTGGAAAATGTTTTTTTTCCTTTTGGAAAGTCAAGTCCCTTTTCTTTCCCATGGCACTGGGGGTTTGCCCGGCTATCAGCCACACTGGGAACAAATTGTCCTTGATTTATCCGGAATTATTTGGGATCATATGACTCCCATTTGTTATATAACAGCTCTCAGGTGACGGGATCAGAGGTGCCTTTCCTAGGTCCCAGCACTTCTGGAACAGCTGGGTGACCTTGCCCAGGCTTCCAAAGTCTTCTGAAGGAGCAGAAATCATGGAGCTCTTCGCTTGCCTCATCTTTGCTTGGGTTTTGGGAATACGGAGTTACAGGTGGCAAAGTGGAGCATTTTCCAAGCATACTTTGGAAAAGTTGGATTTGTGGAGTGGGTGATGGGACTGGAGCTTTCTCAGGAATATTCTTGTGTCATACGAGGAGGAGCTAACCAGGTATTCCAGATGAATTTGCTTCGATCTCTCGGATCCAGCTGGAAGAACCCGACATTTTATGAATTTTTGGGATATTGCCGAGGTCTGTATGTGCTTCCAAAACCACTTACAATCTGGCCTTGGACACTTCCAGGTACGGAGCAACTGCGGCAACCCTGGGCATCTTGCTTTGCCACCATGACAGGAAAGGATATATTCCCAATATCCTACTTAAAGCCGCCCTGNTGGCCCCGCCCACTTCCGGCTTGCACCGGAAGCCGGAAGCGGCGGCGGGCGGAGGGTCCCGGTGGCGCCTCGGTGAGTCCGGGACAGGGCCGGGAATGGGAATAACAACGGGAATAACAACGGGAATAACGCTGGGATAACGGGGATCATGGCGCTGCTCCCGCCACGGCGTTCTCTGCAGCCCCGCAGATGGGCGGCCCTTTGCGCCCGCCTTCCTGAGTGCCCACGGATGCTCCTCAGAGCCCACCCCGAGCTTTCCCGCTCCCGACATTCCCGCTTTCCTCTTTTAAACCTCCATGAAACTTAGCTAATACCTCCCCCAAAAACCCCAGATCGGCTGATTTTTCGCTCACACCTGCAGCGTGGGATTTTATTCCCGCATTTTTCCTCGGACAGGTTTGTTTTGGTCGTGGATTGAGCAACCCTGAGCCTCAGCGTGGCTGTTGCGGCATTCCAGGCGTAATATCCTTGGGATGTTCCACGTGGATGAGAGGTAGAAGAGCTGGGAGCGAGTAGGACAGCGCAGGTGTGTTGTGTCTCCTCGGTTTTTAGGACATTTCCCACGTAATTCCATCCCAGCTCTTGGAATTTGCACGGGATACTTGCTAAACGTATCAGACAGCTGGGAATAGTTGGGATAAATCATGGATATGGTGCAGGGAGTCCATAATTTCCCTGATCTTGTTGTTGTTACACCAAATTCCGTGGCAGGAGGGTGGAATGAGGTGATCCCTGAGGTCCTTCCCAACGCTGTGGGCACGGCCAGATCCTGGTTTCCTTGGTGGGATGGGATGGAGTCTGGAATGGGAGGATGGAGCTGGAATTTGTGAATCGGGGCTGTGGATGGGTTTTTCCTTGACAAAAAACCCTGGGACATGCAGAATTTCGTCCAAATAGGCTTGGGAAAGGGAGGAAAAGTCTTTTCCCGAGCAGGAATTCGGTGGGAATGTTGTTTCTCCCTCTCAGTGAACAGAACCCAGCACAGCTGCTCCAAGGGCTTTAGCGAGCCTGGATTGCAGCTGGAAGCCTGCTCCCCGCCGGATTTGGGCATTTATTTGCCTCTTTTTCCGTGTCCCAGGAATCTGGGAGGATGGATACGCTGAGGAGCCGGACGGTGGAGGAGCTCCGGGAGCTGCAGGAGGATTCCCAGGAGATCGAGCGCTTGGCTTTGGAATCGCAGGAGGTTTGTGCCGGGAGGTGGCTCTGGGGTGCCCCTGTCCCCTTCCCCAAGCTCACCCATCCTGAACTGCACAGGTTCAGGAGCTCCAGCTGGAGAGGGAGATGGCCCTGGCTGCCAACCGGAGCTTGGCCGAGCAGAACCTGAAATTCCGGGCGCCGCTGGAGACGGGGCGCAGCGACCTCTCCGAGAAATACCAGGAGCTGCAGGAGCTGGCTGGGAGGTGCAGGGAGCAGAAGGAAAAGCTGGGTGAGCACTGGCATCTTCCCCCAGTATAGATTCTGCTTCCTGGAAAACTGACATCCCTCTTTTTTCCAGCGGTCGGAGAGATCGGGGATGTTATTGCTCTTGGATTTCCCTCCCTCCATCAGCAGTTCCCAAGGCTGTTCCTGTGGGCTCTTTGCTGGATTGTCCCTGGTTTCTGTTCTGTGGGAGTGATTTTCCCTTGGTTTTTTTTTCTTTTTTTTTTTTCTTCCCGCTTGGTTTTCCCAGAGAAATTCTCGGCAGCACTGCAGCCTCAGACTTTGCTGGATCTCCTTCAGGTGGAAAGCCAGAAGATTGAGGAGGAGTCTGAGGTGAGTTCAGGGCTTCAATCCGTTGAGAATTCTAGTGATTCATCCTCAAAGACTTGCAGTTAAACCCGGTCCCTAAAACCATGGATCATCTCTGGAGTCTGCTGGGTTTTCTCCGAAGAGTTGGATCCGTCCTGCTTTTTTTGTGTGGGTGCTGCTCCTTGGGATGTGGCGGGGAGAGACTGAAATCGGGGTTAGGGAAGAGGAGTAGAGGGATGCAGGGATGAGCCTGAGGCTGTTCCTCTCTTCCAGAAAATGGCTGAGAAATTCCTGGAGGGCGAGGTGCCCCTGGAGACGTTCCTGGAGCAGTTTTTTGGGATGAGGAAGTTGTCCCACCTGCGCCGGGTCCGAGTGGAAAAGCTGCAGGAGATCGTGAGGAAGTCGGAGGGATCCCAGGAGCGCCCCGGGGACTCTCAGCCTCCTCTGCATCCTCCTGCTCCTCACGTTCCCGCGGATCCAGCAAAGCCCTTCCCGTCGGGGTCTGCGGCCTTCCCTCTGCCCTACAGCCCGGCTCCGGCCCTTCCGCCCGGCCCCGCTGCCCACGGGGCGCTGCCTCCCGCCCCTTTCCCGGGGTCTGCCGTCACCGGGGGACGCGTGGCTTCCTCCCAGCCCAGCTCCCAGTCCGCCTTTCCCTACCCACTCCCTCCAGCTCCTGGATATCCAGCGGCTTCCGCTGCTGATTCTGCGCTGGGCTATCCCAAACCCGCCTCGGGAGGCTTTCCCTGGTCTCCAGCCCGGGGCCCACCGCAGCCCTTGCCCTATCCTGCTCCTCATCCCTCTCCTCCCCCTGCCAGACCAGGATACTCTCCCTACATCCCGCCCGGACCAGGGAGACCGCAGTGTCCGTACCCCACTCAGCCCCCTCTCCCGAATTTCCCGATTCCGGCGCAGGCTCCCTACCCTGGGCCTCCCCCACCCTTTGGATACCCCCCGCCTCCGAACCCTCAGCGTCCTACCTGGCCTGGATACTAATCCAGGACTTCCGGGCAGCATCCCGTGCTGATTCCTCCTTTTTTTGGGGACTGAGGAAGAGGAGGGATCCCAGAGTGCTGCTCCTGGGTCCGTCGGCGCAGAGGAATTCGACAGGATAAGTCACGGCTCCGGAGGTCGGAGCAAGAGGCAGAGCCAGACCGGCAGAAATCCGGAGAGGAGAAACCTCCAGGGAAACCTTGGAGCCGCCTTCCAGTGCCTAGAGGGGCTCCAAAAGAACTGGACAAGGACTTGGAGAGATGGAATAATGGGGAACGGCTTCATGCTGCCGAAGGGTGGGTTTAGGTGGGATTTTTGGGAAGAAATTCTTCCCTGTCATGGTGGGGAGACCCTGGAATGGATTTCCCAGGGAAGTCATGGCTGCTCCCTCCCTGGAAATGTCCAAGGTCAGGCTGGACAGGGCTTGGAGCAACCTGGGGTAGTGGAAAGGGATTGGAAGTGGCTGATCCCTAAGATCCCTTTTCACCCAAACCATTCCAGCGCTGTCAGTGGCAGTCGGTGATTCCCACCTGGGCCTGGGCAGCCTCCAGTATTCCCGACCTCCCGTGTGGTTTTTCGGGCTCCTCACATCCCCCTTCTCAGGAAACACTTGGAAACGGAGGGAATGACAAACGATGGAAGTGGGATTTGCTTTGCTCAGCACTTTATCCTTCAAATCCTGCCTGTATCCCTTTAAGTTATTTATAAGGAATGGTTACTAATGGACTAGGATGAGGGATTGATGGAAGCAATTCCATCCCTGGGATTAATTAGAGTAATAAAACTGGATGAATTAATTGCACTCTGGGGTCATGGCCGGGGTTGCTTTGGGAAACAACGGAACATCCGGATAAGGATTGATCTCTTTACAACTTCTTTTGGATCCCTTCACTGAAATCCTTCACCCCCTCCCAGGACCATCTTCAAGCCTGCTTCAATTCCTGTGTTTCTTGGGTTTGTCCCGGGATGAAAACCGGGGAAAAAGGTGTTTCCCTGTCCTACTTTTCCCTGCTGACTGGGAGTTTGGAATCACACTGGGATAATGGAAGGAAGAGGATGAGGTGTAATTAGTACAAAACCCCAATTTTATTACAGCTGTTGGTTATTAAATACCTTGGACTCGTTCCCAGTATTCTCATCCTGGCATCCCTTCCTTTATCCATCGTCTCAACCCTTTATCCTTCTTTGAAGAAGCTGGTGATCCCGCTATTCCAAAGGGCTCCTTGCACCCCTCTACCTCTTAAATTCCTATAAATAGCTTTAAAAACCTCCCCAAAAGCCTCCTTTTCTCCCGTGAGGAGGCTGGGCAGTGCTCCTGGAAGGGCGCTGGAATGCCGGGATGCCCCCAAAGCTGAGGTGGGAGGTGGGATCGGTTCCTTTGGGAGGAAGGGAATCACACCCTGCGGGCGGAGTGCAGGTCGTAGTCGCTGTCCGAGGAATTATCCGGAGGGTTGGAGTGCTGGCACGCCGCTTCCAGAGCTGTGGAGAACATGGATACGGCTTGCTGGCTGCACATCCAAGGAAAAGGAACAGGAAGGAGCCGCTTCCAGCACTTACCTGGGTAAGCAGAGAGCTGGGAGCTCTTTTGAGGGGGCTGCGCGTAGTCGTTGTCCCCTCCCTGTCCCCGAGGCCTCGGTGCGGTGCTGGAACGGTGGAAAGACACTGGCAAAGACAGCGGGATTGGGATTTTGGGGTTAGAACGGCAGCTGGGAGGGAACAAACCCAACCCAGGAAGGGGCCGAGTAAAATTGGTCCCTGCTCCAGGCCTGCATCTCCTGCATGTTATATCCCCAAAGGAAGCAAGATCCAGGGCCCTTGTGCCAGGATCCAGGGCCCTTGTGCCAGGGGGGATTAACCCACCCAGACCCCAATTTGATCCCCAGGAACTCCAAATCCCATTCCCAGCTCCCCAGGGAGCTGCTCCTCACCTGTCTGGGTGAGTCCCGTGGGGCCGATCCACTGGCGCTGCTTCTTCTTGGAGACTGAAAGAGAGGGGGAATTGTGTCTCCAAGGGTCTTCCTGATCCTTCCTGCAGCTGCTTCCCCCCCAATATGTCATCCCCCAGGATCCCCCCCGCCAGCCCCATATGTCATCCCCCCCCTTCCCAATAATCCCCCCCCCAGGATCCTCCACCTGCTCTTTTGTGTCCACTTGGAGCTTAATCCCTCTTCCTGCTCCCACACTGCATGTGGGACAGGCTTGGGGACAATGGGACAGGGGGATGTGGCAGGCTGAGCAGCCAAATCCACCCCCCTCCTCAAGGAGTTTAGGGAAGCGTCCGTGGAGCTGCCAGCTCTGAGCTGGCACATGGGGACGGTGGAGCAGGAGAAAGAGGGAAAAGAAGGGTGAGGATCCCGAGGTTGTTCCCTACTTCTCTTCATCAGCTTCCGATAGGCAGGAGGGCCACAGATCAGGGAAAGGATGAGGAAAAGCAGCAGGGCCAGGCATATGCTCACGATGGTTCCAGCAGGCGTTCCGGTGGGAAGCGGCTTTGAGTCCTGGCCTGGGAAGAGCATGGATGTCACTGGGTGTGCCCAGCTGGAGGTTGGTGCCGGAATGTGAATATCCATTACCCTGCCAGGAGCCCAAAATCCCGCGTGGATTTGGTCCCCCCATCCCTGCCCGTTCCACAGATGTGGGAATTCCAGCCCCCAGCACCCACGGATCACGTGGCTTACACACGACTCTGGTCCGGGAGCAGCTCCGGATATTCCCGGGCCTGGGCTGGCAGAGGTGCAGGGGACCATCCCCCGCACAGGTGACTCCCGTCGAGGGAGGCTCCCAGATTTCCATGCTGTGAGTGAGATTCCCACAGCCCAGCTCCCGGCAGATCTGCCAGCCATGCTGGACTCGCTGCGCTGCTCCAGAGTCGCACAGGTCCCGCCACTGTCCCGCGTGGAACACCTGGATGTCCCCTTCGCACGGAGTGGGGCCGGCTGCCAGCCTCCGCAGGGCCCGCGGCTGGGAATCTGTGGGAGATCCATAGGGAGAGGAGTTTGATCCGTGGGGAGGGATGAAATCCACAAGGAGGGGGAGCAGATCCATGGGTAGAGGGAGATCAGACCAATGAGAAGACAAGGGTCAGATCCATGGAGTGGGGCCAGAGCCACAAGGAGAAGGCAGTCAGATTGACGGAGATGGGTCAGACCCACGGGAAAAAGAGCCAGATCCACAGGGAGAGAGGAGTCGGACCCACGGGCAGACAGGGATGAGATCCACAGGGGTATCACTGGCACACGCTCCTTCTCCCAGCTCCTGGCACAGGGATGCTCCCGGCATCTCCCCTCATGCCACAAGGACTGAGCCAAACCAGAGCCAGGCATGGAGGAGCTTTCCCATGGGAAATGCAGCATGGAAGCCAGCTCTGCCAGCTGCCACAGCCCATTAAACCCCCAAATCCCACGGGATTCCAAGCTGGGGCAGATGGCAGGACCCACAAGGAGCCTGCTCCGAGCTTCATGGCTTGGCTCTCTGTGCCGTGGAGCTGGCGCCGAGCTGATTTCCAGGGAAACAGTCATGGAAAAGGAGAGGGAGAGGCCTGTGGCTGGGAGACGCTCATGGCAAGGAACATGCTTGTAACAGGGAAGAGGGTTGTGGAAAAACAGGGAGATGCCTGTGCCGGGGAAGATATCCAGGGCCATGCCTGAGGCAAGGAGATGCACAAAGGCATGGAAGGTACTCAGGGAAATGCCTGAGGCAAGAAGTTACTCGGGAAGCTGCCCTCAGGAGGATGCCGACAACCTGGTCCCTGCCAGTGTTCCCCACTCCCAGCTGGAATCTGGGATGCTGCCGTGGCCGCTCTCCCTCCCCGGCTCATCTTCCTCGGAACTGCTGCGCTCAGCACCGCCAGGAACTGAGATTTCCTGTTTCACCTTTGCACCCCGGAGAGGAAGAGCGGGAGTGGGTGGATGGGGCCCATGGGGCAGGCTGGGATGGGGCTGGTTCCCTACTCTGGCCCCAAAATCCCCCTGAGGTATCCCACAGGAGCAGGAGATCATGGATACTCCAGGACCATTCTCACCTGAGCAGGTGATGAAAGCAGGCCTTTTCCCCCGGGAGCTGGTCCTGTTGAAGTGGTCCAGCAGGGAATGGCTCTCACAGGAATCCACCGCCTCCCACCGCACTGGCAGGTGGATCCCTGGATCTGGCTCGCTGTGGCTGTTTCCAGCAGTGCCACAGTGCAATTCCTGGCAGATGAGGGTGACCAGAAGGGGACGGATGCGCGGGGTGCTCGCCACAGCCCCCCATAGCCCCTGCTTGTGCAGCTCCAGGAAGCCAGAGCAGCTGAAATTCCCGTCCACCAGCCGCAGCCTGGGGGGTCCTGGAGAGAGATTGGTGATGGAAGAGGAAGTTTTATG
This sequence comes from Phainopepla nitens, assembly GCA_013400175.1. NCBI lineage: Eukaryota > Metazoa > Chordata > Aves > Passeriformes > Bombycillidae > Phainopepla > Phainopepla nitens. The sequence continues at coordinate 66,313 of VXBQ01001824.1, read as the reverse complement.
GGTTGGGATGGCATTTTTTCTCATTATTTAGTGGGAAGTTCCCAAATTTGGGGCTACAGATTCCTCGGGATGAGGCGCTTACCCATGGGCTCCGGGGTGGTGGCCAGGGGTGGTGGTGGGGGCTTGGGAGTGGTTTTCACTGGCTCTGGAATGAGAAGGGGCCACATGGGCATGGGTGATCCCTAGGGATTGAGGTGGCCGGGCTGGGGGTCCAGGCTCACCTCCACAGGCCACGATGACGTGCTCTGTGCAGTTTTCCAGCTCCCACTGGCATCGTGGTGCATTCGGTGACATCCTGCACCTCATGGCCTGGCTCTGTGGCCCATTCCCACTGGGAATGGTGAGCTCCAAGGGCTCAGAGGTCAGGGGGCCACACTCCAGCTGCTGGCAGATCCAATTCAGGTCGCCCATGCTCCCACTTTCCCAGCAAACTTGTCTCCATTGGTTTTCCCAGTTCACCTCCAGTATCCCAGTGCAGCGGCAGCCGCCTCTGGTGAGTCTCAGGATGGGTTCTGTGGGAAAACACCAGAAAAACACCATCATTAGGGGCTTTCCTTCCTTTTCCGGTGGTTTTCCACCCTGGGAGCAATGGAAAAGCCCTTGGTGGGGGTCTTGGGAAGCAGTGCAAGGAATGGGACCATAGAGGGGTCAAGAGAATGCGGGGCCTGAGCTGGGACTCCGCAATGCCGCTTCCGGATGATGCAACTCCAGCACCTGCCGTGCTCATGGAGCTGTAGAGGCATTCCCAAAAGGCTGCTCCCCAAATTCTCACCTCCAGGGATCCAGGTGGCTCCTCCGTGGTCAAGGATGGCTGTGAGAAAGAATGGAAATGGGGTGTCAATCCCGCATCCCACCCTGAGGACCCCGAGTTTGGGACAACGGCTCTGCTGCTCAGCCCATTGATGGTTATTTTGGGGAAATGGGGGGTTTTTGTGGGAAAACTGGGATTTTTGGGGGAGAAAGGCAATTTGCTGCCTCCTCGTGCATCTGCTGGGGGGTCTTTAGGGCTGAGAAAATGAGGGCCCTGCAAATGACCCCTAAGTAGCCCTGTTCCTGGGTGGAACATTCGGGAATGGTGCCATGAGGACCGAGGGGAGGGGAGGAGCTGGCAGGGAATGAGGATGGGGGGACACCTGGCTGCCCTCAGCACCATTGGCTCAATCTTGGGACCCTGGGGACCCCCGTAATGAGGTGGGTGGGGATCTGGGAGGGTCACCAGGGTGCTTCCCACTCCAAGCCCCAAACTGCGGCTCACTCAAAGTGCCGATCCCACCCGGAGCGGGAAAACCAGGGAGGGTTCTACCACGAGATTTGAGCGGAGCACCAAGATCAGGGTGCCTGATACTCACCCCACATTCCCAGCAGGAGGCACAGGATGGGCAGATGGATTGCCATGGGCTCCGCTGGTGGGATGGGGGCACGGGAGGCTCCGGAGGCTCCGCCGCCTCCGCTGCCCGGCCCGGAGCAGGCGAGCGAGGGGGCCCGGGCAGGAACCGGCTGTTTTTCCTCCCTCTGTGGTTTTTTGACGTCACCTCTGGGCACGTTTGAAGACTCCATTACCTCCCCGGGTCCCGCCAAGCACGAGAGGAAAGGGGTGAGAAACTTGTGGGGTTCAGCCCCTGCCAAATCCCGGGGTCTCCACAGCTCTGGGAAAGGGAGGTGGTGAATATATCCAGTGCCAAGGGAGATTTAGGGGTGCCTGTGCCCCCCAGGGCTGCAGAGGAGTTGATGCCCATCCTGGCATCCCCTAAAACCCTGTGATTACCCCCAGGAGTGGGATGGGGGAAGGTTTTATCCAGGCACACCCCAGGTTCTGGCATTCCAGGGACACTCTATCCCCTGCAAGGGCACGTGCGGCACCAGCGGTGCTGGACCTGGGCAGGGCAGAAGCATTAATTGATTGTGCCCTAATTAATTGCTCTGAATCCAGGTCAGGCATGCTAATGAAGCAGCTGTTTTCCATTGACTCTGTGGTATTCCTGCTGGAAGGAGAGATGGATGGAGTTTCCCATCCCATCCTGCTTCACTATCTGTGGATGCTCCAGTCTCCAGCCCTGGAGTAGGGTCTCAGCATCTGGGTGCTTCCTGCTGATGCCTTAAGTTTTAGCTTTTATATTTTTTCAGACTCTGTGCTGTTTTAATGTATTGTTCTGGGTTTCATATTAAAGGTTGGTGAGCTCTCTTCACTAAAGGGTAGATAGACAAAACAATTCCTTTCTAGCGGGGGACCAAGGTCAAATTTTAGGCCCAAAAGTGTAAACAACGGTGAAGAAGAGAGAAAGAACGAGGTGGATGGAGCTTCATAACCTGAAGCTGTTATTGGACAATTGACTCCAATATGCTAATGGACTGAGCTTAAAAAGTGTGAGGCCTTGTGTCCCAGTGTCTGTCCATTTTTGGACCATTGCTGGATTGCAAGGGGTTCTTGCATGGCCCAGGCTGTATCCTTTCAATAAATACCTTTTTATTCTTTTACTCTACCTAGTCTCTGTTTCCAGATCAGCCTTTATAGGCAGCAGTTCTTTTTTTTTTTTTCCCCATCGCAGTTATCCCAGGGGCCCTGCTGATCCTGGTGGGAGCAGGCCCTATTGGAATATACCACATGGGGATCCTGGGACTGCCCCCCCACCCACCTTGGCTTTGAAAATTTTCTGGAAAAGGGGTGGAATTCCCAGGCCTGCTCCCACAGGCCTCAGTGGAGGAGCAAGCCGCAATCCCCCAAAATCAACCTGAAATTTGGGATTCACCTCAAACATGCTAGGATACTGTGCCTCTAGGAAAGATCCTATTATCCAAGGGTGTGTGACCTCCATGGATAGGGGGTGCCTGGGATCCAGCCCTTCCCTCAGAGCCGTGACTGGCTCTGGAGGCCATGAGATGCCAGGGATAGGATTTGGGCTTGGATTGAGCACTCGCCTTGCTTGGGGCGCTGCGAGTCAGCTCAGCATCCTGAACATGTTGTGGCAGCTCAGGATGATTGGAATCCCTTCCTGGGGGGAGTCTGGGGGGCGCTGGGAAGTGCTGACAACGCTGCCTGCCATAAGGAGCCTTTTAAAAAGCGGGAGCTGCCTTTGGAGCAAGCAGGAAGGGGCTTCTGGGCAGTTGGCACGCTGCTGGGATCATAGTGATGAGGAAAAGGGGGATTTTCCGGGCAGGAGCAGCTTGGAGGAACGGTTGGCACTGATGTCGCTGTGTGGGGGTGGAGGTGACGCCTTGCCTAGGTGGCCATGGGCTGGGTTGTCACGCTCCAAGGGCACTAGTATCCCCAGGGAAGTGGTGCCCCCAGGCTGTTGGTATCTCCAGGGAATTGGTGTCCCCGCAAGGGCTTTGGTACCTTCCAGGGCTTTGTTATCCCTAGGGAATTGGTTATCCCAGGAATCAGCACCCTCAGGACACTGCTACCCCTCTGGACATCGGGATCCCACCCAGAACATTGACACTCCCTGGATTTTGGGATCCCACCAGGGCATCAGGATCACCCCCCCCAATTCATCCATCCCCCTCAGGCCTTTCCATGCCACAGTCCCAGCAACCCCAACATCACCACCTCCCTCCCAGCCCCCACTGGCACTCAGGGCCAGGAGTGGGGCTGGGGCACCCCTCGTGCCCGCCCCATGCCCACTCTGCTCGCAGCCCTTGCCTCGCCCCGTGCCCTTTGTCGGGGTTTTGCTGCTATTTTGGGATTTCCTCCGTTGTTGCGGCTCCTTTGTGCGGGGCCTCTCGCTCAGCAAACAGCTGGAGGATGTGGTGGGGGGAACATTTTCCACTTGGGGTGCGGCTGAACCTCGACTTCCTTCTCGGGGAGACAGAAATCTGACAGCGGGGCCAGGGTGGGAGCAGCTGGCTGGGATGAGTGGTGGGAAGTGGGGTGAGGAGGGGGCATAGAAGTCACAATCCTGGGGTGATGGGTGGGTGCTGTGCCCCATCCCAGCTGGGGGTACTGCCAAATCCCAAAGCTGGGATAGTGCTTGGCTCCAGCTTCCTGCTGGGATATGGATGGATTGGGGGATGCTGAAGGGTTTGGGGGCTGTATCCTACCCCCATAGGGCACCTTCCAGTGGGTTTGGGGTGGCACCTCAGTGACTTCTCTTCCAGCATCCCTGGAGCTTTCCTGAACAGGATTTATGGACAGTGCGTTCCCGGGATGGGGACTGTCCCAGAAAGGTGTAGTGAAGCTCTAGGGGGACACATGGGATTTCCATGTCCCCTCTTCCTGCAGTTTAATCTCCACCCCTGGTGCTATGGAGCTGGATCAGGGCTCTGCTGCCTCCTTCCCTGCTCTTGTGGGCCGGGAGTGGGATGTTTGGCCATCTTTGTGTCACTTAGTGGACAAGTGGGAGCACTTGGCGGCCCAGCCTCACTGCAGGGCCGGTGACACCCCTATAGACAAGGAACACGGTGGGAAAAGCCTTTAATTACAGCACAGAGGAGACGGCTGGAGAATTCTGGAGGAGACAGCCAGAGAATTCCAGGAGATTTGGCCTCTGGAGCAGTGGGACAGGCTCAGTCAGCAGAGCCCCGGATGTCGTCGTAGTCACTGCCCTCGGAAAAATCGGGATCCTCCACCTGTTCCCCCAAGGGACAGGATGGATCTGACCAGCCTGCAGAAACAGAGCCCATCAGGAGGATTTGGGAATTTTAGGAACTGCCTGTGTCCCCCACCTCCAGCACAGGATCCTCACCGGGATGCGAGGAGGGGTCTCCAGGGGGCTGCGTCTCCTGCACGTTCTCGTACCACTCCCCCGAGGAGGTGCTGGAGCTGCCGTCGGGATCAGGATCTGCTGGAGCTGCAGGTATCCAGGGCTGGGAGGGCACTGGGGCAGGCGCTGCCAGGGGAACTGTGGGAACTGGGAGGAACAGAGTCACTGACTGGCACTTTCCATCCCTGCTCCCACTCCCTGGGTTCCAATTTCCTCATTGAGGTCGAACCCATTCCTGTTCCCATCCTTGGGGTTGCTCTATTCCCTGCTCCCGCACTTCCCACCTGTGCCATAGCCATGGCTGGTGACTGCCGGGTGCCACTGGGTGTCATGGGCAGCAGGGGGAATGCTGCCATTCCATTGAGGCTCCGTGGATGAGCATGAGGATGAGATGGAGGAGCTGTGGAACAGGGGGCCTGGCCTGGCCTGTTCTGTGGGAACATGGACATCAAATGTGGAAACAATGATATTGGAAGAGGGGGTGGCCACCTTTCCATCCACAGGATAGACCCCCCCTTGTGTCATACTATCCTCAGGGAATGGCTCCATCCTTTCCTGGCTGGGTCTCAGAGGGAGAAGATCCTCCCTGGGATGCCGGCGCATGGAATCTGTGGGAAGGAGAGAGGAGTGGGAACGTCCTGGGTGACAGGGATCCTGGGACAGGGTGTCAGGGATCCCAGAGGAAGTGGGATGCTCACTGTAGAAGGTGGACAGGGCGATGGGAGGCTTGCTGCTGAACTCATAATATTCCGAGTCAGAATCAGAATCCTTGGAAATGGCTGTGACCAGCTGATCTAGGGGGTGACAAGGGGATGTGGCATCTGTCACCAGCCGGGACCTCTGGCCCTACAGCCCCTGGGGGACCTGCCAGACCCACCTGATCCTTTGGGAAGGCTGGTGGGATTCTCCCTGTAGTCGTTGGGGATCCTGGAGGGTGCATGGGGGTTCTGGGAGCTGTGGCTCACCAGGACTGGCGTGAGTATTCCCAAGGAGGACATGGCTGTGGGGACAAGGGGATGCACCCACTCCATGGCTGAGCTGAGCCCAAAACGTGGAGATTGTGTCCCAATTCCGTGTCCAGATCCAGAATTCCTTACCGCTCCTCTTCCTCAGCCTCAGCAGGGCGGCTGAAAAGGCCAGCACGGAGAGCAGGAGCAGCACCGCCAGCACCAGGCACAGGACAAAGAGGAGACTGTCTGGTGGTGGTGTCCCCAAGGTCGAGGTCCCCTCCTCGGCTGGGACAGAGAACAGACACAGCTCATCCCACATAAACCTTTCTTCCCAGGAATTTTACCCTGATTCCAGGAAATGGCTGGGGGCTTGGACACTCACTGTGCAGGACAGTGACATTCCCGGGCATCACCTCAGGCGTGGGCGTTGGCATCTCCAAACCCTGGGAGCCTGGAAAGGATGGGAACAGAAACTGAATGCTCGGGAGAGGGCAGGACCCCGGCCGTGCCTCAGATCCCATCGGGAAGGATCCGGTACCGTTGCAGATGACGCCGGCAGCCCAGGATTGGTAACACGGAGCGGATTTATTGAAGGCCCAGCGGCAGTGTGCCAGCGAGGGCTGCAGGCTCTCGCACAGGTACACCATCTTCCCGGGAAGCGTGTGTCTGAAGGAAGGCCTCTGGAGCACATCCCCGCATCCCAGCGTCCGGCACAGCACCGTGGCCTCCGTGTTGTACCAGGTGCTGTTACACACCGTGCTCCAAACGCCGTGGAAAAACACCTCCACCCTGCCGGCACAGCCATCCCGGCCTCCGGAGAGCCGCCACTCCTGGTGTTCTGCGGGAAGAGCACAGAGGTGAGGGCGCGCCATCCACATCCCAGACTCCAGAATATCCCAAACCCACCTGAGCAAACCACGCCGGCGTCCTCCTTGTGGCCACAGTCGTGCTCCAACGCGGCCGGACATTCCCAGAGGTCCCGCTCGTGTCCCTGGCATCCCAACTCATCCCGGAGGATGGGGCCGTGTCCGCGGCCGAAAGCGGCTTTGCCGTGGGCTCTCACGGCATGGCCACACTGGAGCTGGCGGCACACGACGTCGGCGTCGGGAATGTCCCAGCCGTCGTCACACACTGTCCCCCACGTCCCCTCCTGCTCCAGCTCCACCCGGCCCTCGCAGCGGCTCCGGCCACCCACCAGCCGGAGCGCTCTGGGACCTGGGAGATGCACCGGGAAGGGTGACCTGGCGTTGTCCCAGGATCCCAAAGAGTGGGTGTAAGAATGTCCCTCGCCCTCCCGCACTCACCCAGCGTCACTGAGGTGTTCCCAGTCGGAGTACTAGGAGGTGCTGTCGTTTCTGTGGGGGCTGTGGGGAGAAAGGGCAGAGGAATGAGGGGCTGGGCCCCCAGGATTCCCAGTTGGAAGGGATGCATCCCAAACCCACCAAAAGGTGCCCAAGAGGATTCTCCTAGCTGTGAGTGGCACAGCAGGAATTCCTCCGGGCTCTGGCAAAGTGGTCATGGAGTTGTTGCATCCCAAAAATCAATCCCTGTGTGCCCCAGGATGTTTCTCAGGGCTAAATCTTGGCGTGAGATCTGCTGGGAGAATTTGGCCTTAAATTTGGGAATACTGGGACACAACTCAGTGGTGGAATAGCTGAAATTTGGGATGTCATCCTGCATCCGTATTGTTCCCGCCTTCTGGTTCGTCCCTGAGGACACAGAGGGGCTGGACCTGCCTGTACCCACCTGCCTACACCCATTCCAGCGGCACAGGTGAGTGGATGACCCAGTTATCCCTAAAAATTTGTCCCATTTTCTCCTCCAGGGGGAAGGATTCAGCCCCAGAAGTGAAGCATCCAGGGGGCTGCTGGGGCGGGAATCCTGGGAAGAGACACCAGAGCTGCTGGGGTGTGGGTTGGAGTTAAAATGTTCGAGGAAAAGGCCAGAGATGAGGGCAGAAGGTAGGAACGAGCTGCTCCAGGTAGGGACGGAGGTATGAGAAAGGCGGAAATGGGGTGACGGGGCCATTTCCCGATAGATTGGAGGCCTCAGAGCAGCTCCTGGCAGACATTTTGGCAGCCAAATGGTCCCAAATCCTGCCAGGGTGGGGAGGACAGGTGGCACCACATCCCAAAATCATCCAGGGGGTACAGGATGGGCTTCATGCCCTGAGTATCACCCTCTTCCCAAAGGGATTGTAGGTAGGATGGCTCCAAGAGCACCTTTAGGGGCTTAGGGTCCTCTCTTAGGGGTTCCCAGGGTGCTTTTGGGGGGATCCAAGGGGGCCTTGGCCCTTAGGAAAATATTCAAGCCTTAGGATAACCCTTTTAGGGCATCCCTTTCCCTCCATCTCAGTGAGTTGAGGGGCAGCATCCTCCACCGCTGACACCTCTGTTGGGGAACCCCCAGGACCTCCAGTGCTCCCCATCCCAGCGAGGTGGCAGGTCCCTGTCCCCCAAATCTGTGGCTCCACCACCCCAAGGTCCCAAGAGAGCAACGGCAAGAGCCAGGATGGGGACAGTGACGTACCTCGTGCAGGTGCCACGGCAGAAAGAGCCACCAAGAGCAGGCAGAGCCCCCCCATCCCATCGGTGGGGCAGCCCCATGGAATTCAGGGTCTGGGATTTGAGGGGTCCCTCTCTCAGCAGCTTGGGGATATGGCTTGGCCGTGTCCCCGCACTCCGGCAGCTCTGGCAGTGTGGCGGAGGGCAGGAAGCCGACTCAGTGCTGCGGGGTGGAGGAGGGTGATGGGGTGGTTCCATCCTGCCCCGGCAGGGAGGAAACGAGGTTTTGGGGACCCTGGAGACCCTCCGGGGCACAGGAGCCTCGTGGGTCTGGTGCTCCCACTCTGTGGGACACAGATCTGGCAGAGCCATCGTGATCTGCAGCTCGTTTGTTCCTCCAGGTCATGGATTTGGGGTGGTGGCACAAGGGGGACTCGGGGTCTCATGAGCTGTGGGACATCTGTGGGGTAATGAAGAGCAAGGAGTTCTCCTCTTCTCCCTGTTTTTTGGAGTCAATGTTACCTGAAGCTCCACATCCTGAGTGTCTTCCAGCACACGCAGGATCACTGCAGGACCCTCCAGGATTATTAGGTGAGGGGCAAGGCTGGAATTTCCATGGGTGGGAGGTGGGACATCCCAGGAGATGTTGATCCCTATGGCCACAGATCCCCACCGTGGGTGAGGGCTGGGATCCAGCTGAACACCTGGGGAACCAGGATGCTGGGAAGGGGGGACAGTACTCCAGTCACCCCCATCTCAGCATTTTTTTTGGGAGATTTGGGGAAGCTGGGAAGAGTGGGCATCCCCATGGCACCCCTAAATAAAGGGAGGTGCTGAGGGGACATTTGGGAATGTCGGGGACTGGCCATGGGGAGGACATGCAGTACCAGGCTGGTGTTGGGGTTGGAAAGGTGGAGGAGGAGGATGGTAGGAGAGGGAGGAAGGAGATCCCTTATCCCAAGGTGACCCCAGCTGGGCCACAGCCAGGCCCAGCCCTGGCTCCAATCCCGTGACCAGCTCCCACGTGCAGCCAAGGTCAAAGGCATGTGCCAGGAGCTTGGCACTGCCATGGGGGCAGGGTGGGACCCAGTGTCAGGATCAGAGGAGACGTCAGGGAGGGGAATCCAAATTTTTTTTTTTTTTAATACTTTATTTTTGTAACAACATCAGAATTAAAAATTTTCCATAAATACCAGCCCCTGGCAGCCCCTTCCCAGGCGTTCCCGATAAAAAATGTGTACAAAACAGATGCGTGGCTGGGGTGAAGGTGGGGAGGATACAGGATACAGGATCCTCCCCAGGATCAGACCACAGGAATCATCACCACCATCATCATCACCACTATGAACACCATGTCGCAATGAGACCCAAAGCAGTAAGAGTTTTCCAAATTCCTCCCCGGTGCCGCCGGGATCCAGCCCCCGGAAGGACAGGGCTGGGAGACCCCCTCCCCACCCTCTGTGGGCACCTCGAGGTGGTCCCAGGAGGCCACCAGCGGTCCTCGGCACATCCCACTGGGAAGGGGGGTCGTTGTCCCCTCAGCACGGCACGGGGAGGAGGTCGGGCCCCTACTGGTTTGCCCGGGAATCGGGGGGTTCCGGGAGTCGCCCCCTCGGAGTCAGGAGCTGCCGCGGATCCTCTCCATGTAGCTCCGGAGCTCCTCAGGATCCCGCAGCCCCATGTCCTCGCACACCCAGCGGATGTCATCCTCGCTGGCCACCAGGATGGACTGGACATGGGGGGCGGGCGGAGGGGGCTCCTCGGGGATGCG
>VXBQ01001824.1:36355-47936 GCA_013400175.1 Phainopepla nitens | reverse complement strand
GTAACCGGAGCGCCGCGACCCCCCGGCCTCCGCCATGGCGCTCATCTGCTCCAGTGAGTGCGGAGAGAGAGCGGCCGCGAGATGGGGGGCGGGGAGCGTTACCGAATGGGGGATCCCGGGTTGCGGGACGGGGACAGCCGGGGTCACCGGGGGATCGCCGAGCAGCGGGTTCCCGAACCGCCGTTCCCCTGCGATCCTGTCCTTCCCTTTACCCCGCAGTTTCCAACGAGGTCCCGGAGCACCCGTGCGTGTCGCCGGTGTCCAACCACGTGTACGAGCGGCGGCTGATCGAGAAATACATCGCGGAGAACGGCACCGACCCTGTCAACAACCAGCCGCTGTCCGAGGAGCAGCTCATCGACATCAAAGGTGCCGGGATCGGGAGCGGGCGTGGAAACGGCTCTGCCGGGAAAAGCGGCTCTGCCGGGGGCGAGAGTGTCGGTGCCCGAGGTGTTGGGTGAGATGCCAAGCCCGGCTGCGGAGGCTGGGAAGGAGAGGGGTAAAAGAGGGGTGGTGAAACGGGAAAGGCGAGGGGTGGGAGCGCGGGGATCCCTAGCGATACCGAAGACGTGGATGACGCGTCCCTGTTGCTTGCAGTCGCCCACCCGATCCGCCCCAAGCCCCCCTCGGCCACCAGCATCCCGGCCATCCTGAAAGCCCTGCAGGACGAGTGGGTGAGTGCCGGGGGGGCTGCCCCGGGCGGGGCCAGGAGGCCGCCGTTCCCGGGCTGACCCCGGCGCTTTCCGGCAGGACGCCGTGATGCTGCACAGCTTCACGCTGCGGCAGCAGCTGCAGACCACGCGCCAGGAGCTGTCCCACGCCCTGTACCAGCACGACGCCGCCTGCAGGGTCATCGCCCGCCTCACCAAGGAGGTCACCGCCGCCAGAGAAGGTGACGCGGGCGCGCGGCGCTCCCGGGAAGGGGCGCCGGGAAGGGCTTTGTCCCGCTTTTCCCTCCAACTCGTTGTGTTTCCGCAGCTCTGGCCACGCTGAAGCCTCAGGCCGGGCTCATCGTGCCGCAGGCGGTGCCGTCAGCGCAGCCCAACGTGGCCGTGAGTCCCTGCTCCCCGTCCCGGCCCCTTTCCCGCTCGTTCCCAGCCCTTTTCCCCCTGATTTCCCTCCCTGCACATCCCTTCTCTGTGTGCCACGCAGGGCGCTGGGGAGGCCATGGATCTGGGAGAGCTGGCGGGAATGACCCCGGAGATCATCCAGAAGGTAAGGGCAGCAGTGTTCCGCACGTTCCCTTCTCCCTCTTCCCATCGCGGAATTCCCGGTCTGTGCCCACCCTCCTCTTGTTTTCCAGCTCCAAGACAAGGCCACGGTGCTGACCACGGAGCGTAAGAAGGTGAGTGGCCTCCTCCAGGGATTTTGAGGGAGCTGGGATATGCCACTCTCCAGCAAAGGCTGATGTTTATTCCTGGTTTGTTTTTTTTTTTTCCAGAGGGGCAAGACAGTCCCGGAGGAGCTGGTGAAGCCAGAGGAGCTCAGCAAGTACCGGCAGGTGGCCTCACACGTGGTGAGTGCCAGGATGGGAAAGGACTGGGAAACTCCCACATGGAGCTGGGAGTCGCCTCTTGATTCCGTCTGGGAGCGTTTTGCTGCTTGTGGCATGAATTTGGGTTGCTCCTCTCTCACACAGGGGCTGCACAGCGCCAGCATCCCAGGAATTCTTGCCTTGGATCTGTGTCCTTCCGACACCAACAAGATCCTCACCGGTAAGGGAGCTTTCCCAGGGATTTCCCACCTAGGAGTGGGTCTCTTTCTCTGTGTTGTTGGGAATTGGAAGGGGGAGGAGAACAGAAGGCAGGTGGATTTGGAGTTGGTTGGCCGCACGCTCCCATCCCAGCGCTTCTCGCTCGGTTTTCCAGGCGGAGCTGACAAAAACGTCATCGTGTTCGACAAGAGCTCAGAGCAGATCCTGGCCACGCTCAAGGGCCACACCAAGAAAGTCACCAGCGTCGTCTTCCACCCGTCCCAGGTGCGTCTGGCTCTTTCTTCACTTCCAGGATGCCTCAAATCTAGACACCGGGACTCTCCTCTGGCGGAATCTCCTGCCGGGAGCTCTGGGAGAGGTGAATTTTCCCCGTGTGAATCTCCGGGTGTTGTCCTTGTGGTAGGACTTGGTGTTCTCGGCTTCTCCCGACGCCACGATCCGGATCTGGTCCGTTCCCAACGCCTCCTGTGTCCAGGTGGTGCGTGCCCACGAGGGCTCCGTGACAGGGCTCAGCCTCCACGCCACGGGTGATTACCTGCTCAGCTCCTCGGATGACCAGGTGAATGCCTCCCCATCCCACAGATCCCACCATTGCTTCCCACCCCTTCCGTATCCAACGCTCTTTCTCTCTCCCAGTACTGGGCTTTCTCGGATATCCAGACAGGCCGTGTCCTCACCAAGGTGACGGATGAGAGCTCTGGATGTGGTAAGCCTTGGAGTTGATTGTCCCTGTTCTGGGCAGCCTTTGGCTCCTGGAGTTCGTGGGAGCTCCTTTGGAGGAGTCTTGGTAGCCTTCCCAACCTTCCTGAGTCTTCCCAACCTTTCCAATCTCATCAGCCTTCTTGAGTGTTCCCAACTCCCTGTATCTTCCTAACCCCCTGAGTCTTGAGCCTTCCCAACCTTCCAAATCTTCCCAGCCCTCTGAAGAGTCTTCCCAAGCGTCTGATTCTCCTGCTGTCTCTGCAGCTCTCACCTGTGCCCAGTTCCACCCGGACGGGCTCATTTTTGGGACGGGAACAATGGATTCCCAAATCAAGATCTGGGATCTGAAGGTAAGGGCTGATGGGAATGTGCAGGAACAGGGGTTTGGGGGGGGGTCTGAGCTTGGTTTGGGGATCAGTCCCAGGAGCAGGAGGAATTTGGCGGAATATTTTTGGAAGTTTCTCCAAAAATCCCAAGATTCCCACTCCAGAGCAGCCGCTGGTGAGGCCACGACCACGCGGGTGGTTTGGGAGCGATGCCGCATCCCAGTGCTGTGATTCCCTCTGACCCCCGTGTCCCCAGGAACGCACCAACGTGGCCAACTTCCCGGGACACTCCGGCCCCATCACCAGCATCGCCTTTTCCGAGAACGGCTACTACCTGGCCACGGCAGCCGACGACTCCTCGGTCAAGCTCTGGGATCTGAGGAAGCTCAAGAACTTCAAGACGTTGCAGCTGGATAACAACTTTGAGGTGTGTGATGTCCCTTTTTCTCCCCACGGTCTCTCTGCTCCAGGGGTTGTGGCATCCCGAAAAAAGCCATTTGGAGCTTTTTCAGTGTCTTGTTGTGGTTCTTCTCCGCAGGTGAAATCCCTGATTTTCGACCAGAGCGGGACCTATCTGGCGCTGGGCGGGACCGATGTCCAGATCTACATCTGCAAGCAGTGGACGGAGATCCTCCACTTCACAGGTGAGGGATTGTGGGAATCATGGAAGCGGTGGGGTGGGAATGGGACCACAAATCCATTTGGAGTTGTGACCGTGGTTTTTTTTCCGTCCCCAGAGCACAGTGGTCTGACCACAGGAGTGGCCTTTGGCCACCATGCCAAGTTCATCGCTTCCACAGGCATGGATCGGAGCCTCAAGTTCTACAGCCTGTAGCCCTGGAAGTGGGGCTGGGATATTTTGGGATTTGGGGTGGGGGGTGGGTGGGAATATCCGTGTGGGATTATCCAGGTGGGATTATCAAGCTCCCCTGTCGTAGCTGTTGGCACAAGGGAAGTCGGACGTTGCCTCCCCTGTGCTCCAGGAATTTATTGTTTAGTTTCTTTCCCAATTCTGTGTGGTTTCCACCTTTAGATTGTTTTGTGCTTGTAACTGGTTTGACAAAAAACCCTGGTGCCGGTGGAAGTTTGAGGCCGGGATGTGTGGCAGGAGGGAGGGAAGGGAGGGAGGACTGTGCAGTTTTGTAAGCAGTTACTTAGTTTCAGTAAGGAAATAAAGAATTATTCCGTGTCATCCCAGCTGGAAAAGGCTCCTGTGAAGGGCTGGGGTGTAGCAAAGTGGGATTGTGGGGGCTGTGGCTCCTGCCAGCTTGGAAATGGGGATGAGGGGCCCTCTTTCCTCCACTCCCAAGGACAAACCACCCTTAGAGTCATGCTCTGCACTAGTTTTATTTTTCCAGGCTTTCCCAGAGACATCCAGTGGCATCCAGGCAGAGGCTGGAGCTGTGAGGAGGAGGAGGGGGAGGAGATAACATAGAGGGATGAAGGGATGTTTGGGATGAAGGGGTTTTTAGGGAGCAGAAGGCACTCACACCTCAGCCTCTCTGCTGAGTTCCCCCTCTCTTGGGAGCCTCTGGAAAGATGATGCATCCCTGGGATGTGACTGTCCCCATGCTGTCACCTGTCCTCCTGTCCCCCAGAGACCTCCGCACGCCTGTGGAGAACAGCAGGTTGCCTTGGGAAGAGGGGGACATGCAGAGGTCTTCCCAAATCCCTGGAGGTTCCCAGACTCACGTGAGGGCACTCCCAGCTGGCAGGAGGGCCGGCAGGGCTCCGGCTGGGCCAGGTGGCACACAGAAGCACTGCAGGAGATGTACACCTGGGAGCCACAGGAATGCCAGCGTCACCAGGGGATCCCCTAAAAGGGTCCCCAAGCCTGAAGGGACCCCCAAAAAGCATCTCGAAGCCTTGAGGAACCCCCCAAAAACGGCATGCGCTTCCCAACAGGAAGAGACGGTGGGATGCAGGGTCAGTGCTGGGGTGAGTTTGGGAGTGTTGAGATGAGGGATTCCCAGCACAGGGATTCAGGGGGATCTCCCTCACCTCCCCCTCCAGCACAGCCATTCCGGGGGGCTCCACGAAGGCGAAGGTGGAGATGACAAAGCGCTGGTAGTGGCTCGGGAAGGGCAGCTCTGGAGAGGCCGGACCCATTGGAACCAGCCGTGTCCTATAGTTGTCCCCTTGGAAGGGACACCTGGGCGGGAAACAAGGACACTCTCAGCACAGTGACCCCCCCGCCTCACTTCCATCTTCCCATCCTTTTCCACTCACCCCTCCACCAGGATGGGCCACTGGGGCTGGGATGTGGGGTGGGAGCCAGGGGAGGCCCAGCAGTGGTGCAGCACCAGCACCAAATTGGGATCAGTCTTCTGGAGCAGCCGGACTTCCACATAAATGGGGTCCCGGAGCACCCTCACCAGGGGGAAGTCACCCACAGGGTGGTAGGAGCTGTAGGATTCATCTGTGGGAATGTTGGGAGGGGTTGAGCGGGATGGGGAGCGGGATGGGGAGCGGGATGGGGAGCACTGACCGGTGGCAATCCGCAGCTGGAGCCCCAGCGGGCCCGGCATGGCCACAGGGGCGGCTGTGGGGGGCACGGCCACCTCCACTCCCAAGGGAAGAAGGTCGCTGGAGTTGTAGATGCACCGAGCTCGGAGACTGGGGAAAAGAGGGAGAGAAAGGTGGGAGATTCCCAAATCCTCCATCAGCCCAAGCTTTGGGGACACCACCAGGGACGTGGGAAGAGTGAGGGTTGGTTGGATCCAAGGGAGAATCCAGGCTCTCTGCCTGGATTTTTCCACGCTCTTCCCTTACATGTAGATGCTGTCTCGAGTGATGGAGCCACGTGGAGATCCCTGGATATCAATGGTGGAGATCAGCTGGTTCTCATAGATCAGCTTGTCCTCCATCACCTGCGTAGGGAACACTGGAATGGCAAACATCCTGGGGGATACACGGATCAGGATTTGAGGTAGGAGGCACCGTGTGGGTGAGTTCTTTATCCTGAAGTTTTGGAGGGACTGGGAGCATTCTGGGGGCTCTTCTATCCTGGAGTGACCCCACCATGCCCACCTAGGGGTCCTCTGGAGTTTTTCCGCCCTACCTGGACGGTGGTGCCGCAGTGGGTGACCGGGAAGCGGAACATGACGAAGGCCTCGGACACGTGGAGGGGCTCACACCCCGCCTGGCTGCTGGCCAGCCGCACGCTGTCCAGGTTGTACGGCAGGGCCACCATTCCCCGCGGCACCACCAGGACGAAGAATCCCTCCAGCAGGCACTGCACAGTGGCTGCGATACCACAGAGAGGCTCCGTCACCCTGAGCCCCTCTCCCGGCACTGAGAAGGGATTTTGGGATGTGCCAGCGGGTGTCCTACCAGTATTCCCGTAATAGCAGGGTGTGGTACGGTCCGTGTCGTCGTAGCAGCACCCCGCCTGCAGGCATCCATCCCGTCCCTGTGCAGCCATGCACGGCATCCGGCCCACTGGCACCTGGCACTGCTCCCGTGTCAGTTGCTTTCCTGGGCGGAGGCAGAGAGGGGACACAGCAGGGAGTGAGGGTGGGAAAAGCACCTTGAGGCCGTTTCCCTTTGTCCCAGCATCCCTCCATCCCGTCTTCCCACCTTACCTGCCCCTGCCGAGGGGTAGAAGAGCGCTGTGGACTGCAGCAGGCTGGGCTGGGAGTGAATCCCGGGATGCAGCAATCCAGGCTGGGGCTGCAGCCCTGGGCGTCCCAGGCCTGGCTGGGGCTGAGCCTGGAGTCCAGGACTGATGAAACCTGGCCAGGATGAGAGTCCTGGGCGCACCACGGCCGAGCTGGGATGGCCAGGATGGAACAGCCCAGTGTGGCCTTGGAGCCCAGTTTGGGAGTTGGAGTGATGACCGGGATGAGATATTCCCGGCTGGTTTGGGGGCCGAGCTACTGGGCGCAGGAATCCTGCTGGAGTCTGGGCACCAGTGGAGGTCAAGCCAGGCTGGTTGTGGGACACAAGCCCGGGGTGAATCCCTGGTTGGTTTTGGCCACTGGGAGGGTTGTGGGATACAAACCCAGGGCGAATCCCTGGTTGGGTTTGGCCACTGGGAGGGTTTTGGGATACAAACCCAGGGCGAATCCCTGGTTGGGTTTGGCCACTGGGAGGGTTTTGGGATACAAACCCAGGGCGAATCCCTGGTTGGGTTTGGCCCCCGGGCGGGTTTTGGGATACAAACCCAGGGCGAATCCCTGGTTGGGTTTGGCCACTGGGAGGATTTTGGGATACAAACCCAGGGCGAATCCCTGGTTGGTTTTGAGTCCCAGGATGCACCATCCCAGGCTGGTTTTGGGATACAAAGACTGGATGCAGTTGCCCCGGCTGTGTCTGACCCCCGGGATGCGCCAAACTGGGGTGGTTTTGGGATACAAGCACTGGGCGAAGGATCCCTGGCTGGCTCTGCCCCCCGGGCTGGGGGGACTGCACTGCCGGGTGGATGAAGCTTCCCTGGAAGTGGGTGACAGGATGAACTCCATGAATCCCAGGCTGGGACAGAAGCCCTGAGTGAGCCGGATTGGAATGGTGCTGGATCCCAGGAAGCACTGAGCTGGGCTGGTACTGCCCCACGGTGTGAACCTGCTCCAAGTGATCTTGGGATGTGTAGTGGGATCCCGCAAGGCTGAAGGAGGACTCAGAGACCTGGTGCACGTCAGTGCGGGAGATCAGGGTGCTGCTGTCCCGGGCCTGCTCCTGCTTTCCATCTGGGAGCATCTCAGAGCCACCTGGCTTGGGGCAGGTCACGTTGACCTCGTAGGAGGTGACCAGGATCCCACTGGACAGCAGCTCCTCCAGCTGCACCCGCAGGACGTAGCGGTTCTCCTGCGAGGGGGACATGAGGGACAGTCACCCCCATCCTGCCGGAGGGGACCACGAAGGGGACAGGAACATCACCTTGAACAGGACATGGCAGCCCTTGTAGCCGGAGGAAAAGATGATGGAGCCGTCCTCCCTGGAATTCAGCCAGTGGAGGCAGATGGAGCAGTTGGCCACATCAAAGTGGGAGCCAAACTCGTCTGGGGGGACACCATGGACACGGGGAAGTGACACATCCAGGTGCATGGAAACCCCCCAGGCAGCAGCAACAGCTCATCCAAGCCATTGGGTTCATCCCATTGGCACACCACCGTCGTGGAACACTCCTGGTTTGGGGGGAATCCCCGAGAAATCCAGCACCCCAAGGGGATCCAGGAAGTCACCCGGGATCACCCCACTCACCCAGGACCTTGAAGCGGACGGTGCGGCCATGGGGCGGGAAGACCAGGAGCTGCATTCCCAACTCTCCACAGTCGTAGCGGTACTGCAGGAGTGCCACGGTGGCTCTGGGCCACGGGGACAGGAGGAAGAAGAGCAGGAGGAAGGAGCAGTTCTGTCCCATGGCGGTGACATGGACAGAGTACGGGGCTCTGCGGTGTGAATTTATATCCGGATGCCTGGGATGTGGGGGGGGATCAGGATCAGCTGATCCCGTGGGATGAGCTCTGCCCAGGGCTCCTCGCTCCCGTGCCGCCAGTGACCTCGGTGCCCCAGCCCTGTGGTCACCTCCTGTGGCCATGTCACGGTGACCAAGGACAAACCAAGCTTATCCCGTGCTTGGAGACTGTCCCAGTGAACAGAGAATGGAACTGGTGCCAGGCAGGATGCCCAGCTGGATCAAGTTACCCAGGGGGAAAGGAGAAGGCTGGTGTGTGCCCAACTCCCCAGAGACCCTGGGGACCATGGTGACATCTGGACACGCCACTCCTGGAATAACCATGGGACCAAGGGACACAGTGACATGACCCCAGTGGCTTCTCAGGGACTGGGAATCAGCCAGTTACCCCAAATCCAAAGTCCTCCATGTGCATTCCCTCCACCTCCCTTTCCCCAAGTTCCCCTTCTGGGGTTTATCTTTACTGCGGATTAAACTGCATCACCCCATCCCACCTTTCCCAGAGTGCTGGTCACAGCCACTCCCTGTCCCATGCCCTGGGAATGGGGTCACGCCAGCTCCCAGGAGCACAGGGATCCTGGCAGGAGGGCAGGAGGAGCCAGGGACTGGATGTGATTCCCTCAAACCTCCTCAGGAAGCAAGGGCCGGTGCAGAGAGACCAGTGTGTCCCCAGAGCTGGGCTGATACATGGACAATATATGTTCTATATGTGCCCTGGATATGTCATATATGTCATATATCTGTGTCCTGTATATGCTCCATATGTAGCCAATATATGTCCTACATGTATGTCCAATATAAATCTGATATATATCCTATATATATATATCCTATGTGTCCTCTCTCTCTATATATATATATATGATGCATATCCCGTATGAATCCAATATATATCTGATGTATCTCCCAAATATCTCTAACATATCCCCTAAATGTGTGTCCAATCTTGGTCCCACACATCATCCATCCTCCAGGAGCACAGACAGGAGCCACCAGTGACACTTTATTCCCCACAGTGACAATCCTGGTGACCCCAACCCCCTCTTCCCCACCCCTCACAGCTTCACGGCAGCAACCGACCCCAGATGGAGCTCCAAGAACTGCAGGATCTCCTGCCAGGAATGTTCCTGGGCCCGGGCATGGGGCTGGGGCTCTCCCCCCCAAGCCACTGGCCTGGGAGTGCCCCGGATGCTGGAGTTGCTGCACAGGGGGGATCCGGGGGGCTCGATGAGGTGTCCGGCACCGGGGTAGGACAGGATCCGGCCGCTCTCCGGCGGCATCCGTGCCAGGGCCAGCTCGGCGAAGAGCTTGCTGTTGAAGCTGCGGTCGGCCTCTCCCACCACAAACAGGACCTTTCCCCGGACCTTCTCCACCGGGATGGCCGAGGCGCGGTGGGCGGGATCCCGGGGGTCGGCGAAGATGGCCGAGTTGTCTATGGCTCCCACCTCAGTGAACAGGATGCGCTCGGTGTGGTAGGGAATGGGAGGGATGCGGAGCTCCTTATAGACCAGCGGGTTTCCGTGCAGGAAGGCCGTGCCGTTGATCCACACTGTGGCCACCACCTGTGGCAGGAAGGTGGCCATGGCCAAGGCCACCTCTGCACCTTTGGAGACACCCACCACACCCAGGCCAGGGCCTCGGACCTGAAGCAAGAGGAAGTGGAGCCAGCTGGGATAATACACAGGGATAACGCATTTACTGGGACATCCCTGGGTGTCCATCACCTGGATGTCCTCATGGGATATCCCCAGTTGCCAGGACATCCCACTCACCGGGATATCCCCAGTCCCTGGGACATTCCTGGTGCTCGGGACAACCCCAGGACATTACCCCTGGTCACCTGGATGAGGATGTCCTCAGGACGTTCCTGGTCCCCACAACAATCCCTGGTCATCTGGACGTCCCGCTTGCCAGGCTGCCCCCAATCCCCAGCACATCCTGGCTCACAAATGCCTTTCTCCACACTCCAGGACTCACCTTGGGATGCCGGAGGAGCAGCTCTGCAGCCTCCTCAAAATATTCCAGGTCCAGCCGGACCAGGACTCGGGGCAGGTCGTCGTAGGCAAAGAAGGCGAGGGCCAGCACGGCAAAGCCCCGGCTGGCCAAAAGCCCTGCCCGGAACTCTATCAGCCCCCCTGCACCCCCAAACAGATCAATGACCCCAGGGAAGGGGCCTGGACCTATGGGAAGACAGGGAGAATGTCAGGGATGGGGAGCCACCGGTGCTGTCCTGCATCCCAGAGGCTCCATGGCTGGGCATCCTAGGGGGCACAAAGCCCAGTACCCTGGCGGTCCTGAGACTGGGCATCCCAAAATCCTGAGGTCTGGTATCTCAAGGATCCCAAGGCTGGATAACCCAGGAATCCTATGGTTTAGCATCCCAGGAGTCCCAGTTTCGTTTTCCAGTGGTCCAGATTCTTGGCATCCGCAGGATCCCAAGGTTCAGTATCCCAAGGGACTACCGGCTGGGTATCCCTGGGGTCCCAAGGCCGGGCACCGCAGGGCTCCCAAGAACGAGCATCCTGCAAGTCCCAAGGTTTGATATCCGGGAATTCCCCGCTCCCCAATGCTCACCAGGAGGCAGGAACAGGGCACCACGGACCCTTCCCTCACGGATGGGCACCCTCTGCACTCCGGGGCCCATGTACCACCGCTCGGCCTCGCAGGATCCCAGCGGCTGCTCCCGGACATCCATGCCCAGGCAGAGCCCATCGAACACCTCCAGCCGGACGCAGAAGGGGCTGCCGGCCACATCCCGCTTGACCAGCCGTCGAAAAAGGGTGTCGGGCTGCAGGAACCAGAAAAGCCCCATGGGCCAGACCCCAGAGTAGCTGCCCCCCAGGGCGGCATGGAGCCTGGGATCCACCTCTCCCGCTCTGTCAGCGCGGAAAAAGGCGCGGGATTGGAAGCACTCGCCCTGCTCGTCCTTCAGCCATGCCCGGAGGGTGACAAGTTGGGATGGGGACAGTCCCCGCACCCGGATCTGCACCGGCCGGTCGGCCAGCGAGGACTGCGGCGTCACTGTCACCTCCACCATGGTGCACCTGGGAATGGGAATCACCCTGCGTGTCCCCCGGGGATTGCCTCGCCCAGGAGGAGGCTGGCAGCAGTGGCCTGTCCCCAGGACACGGGGGACCCCCAGGATGGGGTTTGCGGTCCAGATAGTTCTGCTGGCATCCCTGCTTCCTTGTCCCTATCCCTCCCTCCCATGTCCCCATCCCCTCGTGGTCTCTGTCCCTTCTTTCCTGGTGCTTGTCCCCGCCTTCCTTGGTCCTTGTTCCCTCCCTTCCTGGTCCCCTCCTTCCGTGCCCCGTCTTCTGCTTCCCTGTCCCCATCCCCTCCTTCACCACCTTCCACCCTCTGAGCCCAAACCCCCGCTCCAAAACTCACCCGGCAGCCGGGACACCCCTTTTCCACGTGTTT
>VXBQ01001822.1:123328-157813 GCA_013400175.1 Phainopepla nitens | reverse complement strand
TTACATTGTAACCTAGGACATATGTGTATATAACATGCCAAAGCCAGCGCAGGACTCGATCAATTGCCACAATCACTCATCAGCACCCTTAGATGGTCAGTGTCGTGTAGGAAGGTGCCCCAGTCTCCAATAGAAGCATTTTTTTACCCCAGTGCTCTGCTGAGGTTTGGTGCAGCTGCTCTGGCCTCTCCTCACAGATGTGGCAATGCTGGTTGGTGGGACACACTGGGCTGCCTCCAGCAGATGCCCTATGCCCTCCCCAGAGAGGGGCAGTGATATGTTGGTTGTCACCACACCAGAGCTGTGTGTGTCATTGCCAGTACCCCTAGGCCAGCCAAGAGGGAGGGCTGGGCCAGGTCTGAATGGCAGCTGGTGCTACCCTGTAGCTTGAAGAAAAGAGAACTGAATACCTACATTATTTGTATTAAAAAAAAAAAAAACCAACACCAAACCCACAAAAAACAACAAACAAACAAAGAAACAAAAACAAAAAACCAAAGGTATCTCTGTCAGAAGAGTCTGGGCTGGCCCCAAGACAAACTATGTAATGAGAGAAAATAAACCCTCCCCTAAAAAAAAAAAACCAAAAAAAAAACAAACCCCCAAGAAGTCTTTTCCAAGAATATCCAAAATTTCCGTAACCTCATCCACCAGACCACCTTGAGGATGGAAATGTCAGCCTGTCTCAAAGCAGCTTTGTCGAGGGCACTTTGGTACAGAAAATGCAATAAGAGCAGAGCTGCCCTCTTGCAGTTGTGTCTCAGCTCCCTGTGCTGGAGCAGGAAGCTTCACATGGACAGCAGTGAGAGTATTTCAGCTGAACTTGCAGACACAGTAAACACTAGGAACTGTTTCTGGTGTCTCTGGTTCACTTTCCTGGTGGGATAGACTAGCTAGGCACAACACATTAAGGTCATTCTGATTTCCCCCTGGCTGCTCCTGCAAGGTCAGAGATGGAGGAGGAACCTAGAAGAAATCCCCTATTTTTGCAGACCAAGCCTTTGCTGAGCAAAACAGCCCATGTGCTGATGCTGCAAGAGCTGAGCAGCACCACAGTGACTGCCTTGGTTTTGGAGTCGGAAGCAAAGGGAAGCACTGGTTCCTTCTCCCCGTATCCTGAGCAGGTGTGAACCTGTTCAGTCAAACACAGCTAAGCCAAGCAGAGATCTCAAACAGGTAGGACGGGTCCAGGAAATTTATGGAAACAAATGAATTAAAGTAAAGCAGGCTGTGAACAGCTCATCTGCAGCACAGAAAGCAGCTGGAGCAGGACCTTGGTAGAGAAAAACCCCCTGAGGGACTCCAGAGGCTGCTGTGATTTACCTGCCAGCCTGGGGCTGGCAAGGCTGGGTCTCCATGGAGAAGAGGAGTGGCAAGAATGGAATGAGAAGCCAGAAGTAGGACCAAGGTGCTGAAGACACCTGGATGAAGTCTGACATGGATAAGGAATCTGATGGCAAGGGGAGCACAGCAAGGGCCAGGTGGGTGGGAGGGCTTGAGCCCCAAGTAGCTTTCACCCCCTTCCTTCAAAGCCAACTCAGAGCTAAAGGGAATCACCCCTGGCAGGTGGCACAAGGAGGTGTCTGTGGCATAGGAAGATGTCCATGACACAGGTAGTCTGAGAACCTGGACAGTGGTTCATCACCTTTTCTGGCCATTACCCTTCTCCAGCAGGCTTGCTCCCTGACACTCCTCTCCCTGACACTCCTCTCCCTGACACTCCTCTCAGCATCATGAGCATCAAACCAGGGTGGGGGTTCTGGAGGTGCTGGCACGTGGCTGCCCAGAGCCCCTTGAGCAAACTGAAGTGCCTGTGACATAGGAATCATGACACCAGGGCTTTGCAGTCTGCTGTGTTGCAATGGCCTCTCTGATTGAGGGCATTTGCAGAGGAGGCAGCGCCTTGCACTAGGATTAACAGGCCGCTACATCTGACAGACACAGCAATATTTCCCTGTAGAGAAACTCATTCTCTTACCAATGCCAGTGCATATTAAGTTTGTAAAAGATAAGATCCAAATCCTGTTTCTGTCACTTTTGTCAGCACTGGACTGGGGGGGTTGGGTAGTTGGGTTGTTGGGTTTTTCCCTCATTTTTTATATCTATGGTTTAATAGGCTCAAATCTGCTGGCTGCTGGCCACTGATGCCTTACAGCCACAGCCTGGGAAGATGGGATTCTATCCTCTCTGTCACCATTTATTTCCCCCATGGCACCAGACAAATACACCACACAGGACTCCGTGCTGGTGCTCTACATCCCCCTCCTGTAGCGATGCTGCACTAACTGACATTTCTTGGATGTGTTTGCAAAAGTGGCAGTAAGAGTGAATGCCATTGTTGGAATTTTCCTTGTCCCTGTTCACTAATCACATTGGCTCTGAAGTTTTTAGAAATTGTGCTGATTTTGGCTGGGTTAATTTTCTCCACAGTAGCTGCTACAGGAAGAGTTTTTGGATTTGTGCTGAAATTATGGAGACCGAAATATGGTGTTGACAATAAGGAGATATTTTTCTTATTACTGAGGGGTGTTTATACAGATCCACGTTTTCTGCTTCTCACCCCACCCCAGCAGGGAGGGGGATAGGGGTGCAAAGGAGTTGGGGGGAAACACAGCCAGGACAGCTGACCCCAACGGACCCAAGAGATATTCCGGACCATAGGACATCATGCTCAGCAAAGCGGGGCGAAGGGGGAGGAAGGGTTTGGCGTTGCCGCGGTCCCTGGTCCGCAGGGGAGGGTCGCGCTCCCCCCGGGAGAGGAGCGGGACCCCCGCGGGCCGAGGGCGGGGCGGGCGCCGCGCGCAACTCAAATTGCCCTGCTACCTCTCAGCCAATGGCCGGAGCGCCTGCCCGCCGCCAGCCAATGGGAGAGCGCCGCTCCCCGCCGCCAGCCAATAGGCGCGGGCGGGGCGGAGCTCGGAGTAACGCTCGGAGCGGCGCGATGGCCCCGGAGCGCGGTGATCGCTCGCTCCCCGCCGGTACCGAGGGGCTTCCTCGAGCTTTCCTGCAGAGCCTGCGGACTCTTTTCGATATCCTTGATGACCGGCGGCGGGGTTACGTACACCTACGGGAGATCGAGTCGCGCTGGCGGGGAGCGGAAGCCCAGGAGCTGCCCGCCGGGGTGATGGAGGGGTTGCGGCAGGCGGCACCGGCCAGCGGGTACCTCACCTTCGAAAGGTTCGTCCTGGGGCTGCGGGCGGCCCTGCCTGGGGCCGAGCCCCCGGTGGAGGGTGGCAGCGGCGGACGGCGGAGCGTGGAGAAGCCGCCGAGCCCTCGTTGCTCCGAGGAGCGGCGGGGGAAGAGCGCTGGGCAGCGGGAACCGGGGCACGGCCAGCCCCGAGGCCGCGGTGAGTGGCGGGACTGGACCGAGGACTTGGGGCTCGCGGGGGTGATGGCCGCTCGGAGGTCGGGATCTCGCGGCTCGCCCCGCTCCCCTGTGCCCTGCTCTGGGCTCAGAGCCAGCGGTTCCCGCAGGGCCGGTGTAAAACTCCCCCGAAGTTACTGTGAGTCCTAGTTTGGCTTCCCTGGGCTCCGATTCCGGTGCGAATATCCCAGCGCCGCCGAGCGCCCAGGGCTGTGCTCCCCGCGCGGCGCGCTGGGCTGTTTATAGCGCTGACAGGAGGAATTAAGGGCTTTGCCGTAATGTGGCCGTGGTTGTCCCCTGGCGTAGAGTCTGTCCTGACCTTCCCCGGGGGGGGGTGTCTGGAGACGCTGGGCATCGCGGAGAACGGCTGGGCCCTGGAGACCCCCAAAGCCGAGCAATTTCGCGGGGGTTGAAGCTGCGGTCGCGGAGTGGCCGTGTGCTCGATGGGCTCTGCGCTGGGCTGGCCCTCAGGAATGATTCCTTCGCGATGTCATGCACAGTTTGGACAAATAAAAAAAAATGCAAAACCTAATCTAGCTTTTTGGTTTGGATTCCACAGCACGATTCCCAATAACAAATAATTAATCAATGAATAAATGGAAGAGCGGCACCAGGGCGAGGTGCTCTGCTGTCCACAGAGCTCACCTGCACGTCCCTGCCCTTTCCTCGGGATCTGGGCTCCGTGTGCTGGCTCTGTCAGAGCCCTCCAGGCACTGACCTTGGCGTGGGGAATACTGTTTCACTGGCATCTTGATTTGTTGCTAGTGAGTAGAGGCCGTTATAAGGAAACCAGGCTTCTGGGCTTATCTGGGTAGGTAATAACTCTTTATCTAGGTTTGTGAAATGCTTTGAGATCAGAGGAGACAAAGTCTATGTGTGGAGCTGGTGCTTGTTATTGCACCACCTGAGTGCAATGACTTCTTCCACCTTGGGAAGGTAAGCTGATTTGCCTTCCCTTCTTAACCACTCCCTCCCAGTCCCTTCTTCTGGGTGGAAAAGAAACTTTTAACTGTGACTGGGGTTCTCTGCTTTCCATTTTGCCTCCAGACTAATCACTGGAGCTTCATCTAAGGGAATATTATTAAGTAGACTAAGTTGTCTATCATCAAGAGTGTAAATCTGGAAAAACCTGAAAAAAATCCTGCTTGGTGTTTAGACAGCAGATTGAAAGCTCTGCCCTGGGAAGGAGCAAGCAGATGACTGCAGCAGCTTTCTGCTTGCTGAGGATCTTTCCATTACAGGGTGATGTTCCATAACTGTCCAGAGCCTGTGGGCAGGGTTAGTGCCTCAGACCTTGCTGCCAGCATCCCACACTGCAGGGCTGTATTTTGGCAAGAGGCCTGAGTTTCAGGTTCATTCAGCAGCTTAGAAAATGATACAACTCAGTTACTCCATCTCTTTTAGCTCTAGTTCCTGCACAACTGCCCAGTGCGCCCCTCCACAGATGGTTTCCCAGCGTGCAGTTGAACAGGTAGAACATTCTCAGCTGCTGCAAGGGAGTTGGGCAGTGCCATGGCAGGATATGGCTCCATCCCTGCTGCAGAGATGTGTGGTGGTGCTGGGAGCTGCCTGTGGCTCCAGGAAAACCTGTCTCCACTAAGATTATATCATTTGGGTGTGAGGCTGCTCTGAGGCTCCAGCTGCGTGTGGTGGCTCCTGTAAGACCCCAGCCAAGTGCAGTGAGATGATGTATTGGTGCTCATAAGCTGCAATGAGTCAGAGAGAATGCTCCCTGCCTGTGTTTTGGGGGAAGAGAGTGCTCTAAGGGTGCCTCCCCAGCTCTGCTTTATGGTCTGAGGAGCATCTGCACGTGTCAGAGGTGACTTGGATGTGACTCGTGGCAAAATGGCAGAGGATGGGGCCAGGTGGTTCTCCTGGCACATCCAAGGGTGCAGTGAGTCCGTGGGACAACAGTTCTGTCCCCTCTCCCACATTAACCTCTGCAAGCGTGTGGGCAGAAGTGCTTCTGAGGTCCCTCCTTAAGTCAGCTTCCAGCTTCTCCTCAGCCCAGCAGTGCTGCTGCAGTCTGTGAGCTGCTGCTTGGCACCCCATGGTTCCTGGGGAGCCAACAGCAACCACTGGACATAAGGATCATGAGGTGGATATTGGAGAAGTCACAGGGCAGGGAAGTCACTCGTAATGATGTCCCTGTCTCTGCTGCCTGGTGTCTTGGAGGTCTTTACCCGAGTAGTTCCCCTGTGAGCTGGGACCTGGAGAAGTCAAGACAGAACAGAAAGAGCCCAGGAAGTGTGTCATGGCCCTGGGCACTGACTGCTCTCCAGCACAGCGCTTTCCCTGGCTCCAGGGGTGCCTTGGCTCTAGCAACTGGAAAGCTGTTGGCACTAGCAGGAGGGAGGGGATGGTTTGTAGGGACTTGTCTGGGCCATTGCCAAGGATAGTTGTGGAGAAGTGTGAAACAACCATGAGGTGTCTGCTTGTCCTGGGCAGAGAGGGTCCCAGAGGGAGGAAGGAGCCTATCCATTATCTCATGGCAGGATCTCTTCCACCTCTGATGATGTGATCCTGTTCTTTTCCTAAGAAGAACTGTCAGAGCTCATTAGCAGGGCTCCTGTTTTACCCACTGCCTTGTCAATTCAGGTATGCAGAGCTGGGTTGGTTGACCAGGAGCTCCTGTTTATCACAGGTGCAGCTCAGCTCAACACAGCACTTCTAGGTAACTGCAGCAAAAAGTTTTTTAACGTGTGTTTGTCCTGCAGCTCCTACTAGAAGTGCTTCTGGCTTTGCCTTGGGATTCTGACTGTTGAGAGTATCCTTGGTTTTGGGGCTGTTCCTCAGCTTTTTGAGGTCTGCTAGGACATGTGTGTGGTCACACCAGTCTTGCTGGGTTCCTCCCAGATAGATTTGGGTGTATGAAACCAAAGGGAGCTGGCAAAGCAGATGGATGGGTGCTATCCAAGACTTTGTGTTCACAAATGCTTTATGTTCACTGCTAGAGACCTGTATGTGCCAGAGTACTTGCTGGGAGGTGGAGTGAGATACTGTGATGGACCAGAAGGAGGACTTTTCCCTTGGCATGGTGGCTTCTTTCCCCAGTGACACAAAGTGACAAACTGAGGTGTTGCATTGCCTGCTGCCCCCTCAGCCTGTCTTTTATCCCTGAACCAGTGTGTCTGTGGCAGCACAGGCAGCCCTGGTACAGGGCTCCCACACCTCCTACCTTCAAGATGAAGGGTGGCTCCTATGGCCATGGCTGCCCTGTCCTGCCTCATGTCCTTCCTCTGTCATGTCCATGTGCTCAGCTGAGGAAACTCGTGGAGCAGAGGGAGAAAACATGCCAGCCCATGTGGTGCTACGTACCCTGTCCTGGCACTCACAGCCCTTCATGTGCGTGCAGCAGGGAATGTGCCAGACCTGTGCCAGGCAACTCTAGTAGAGGGATGTGCGAGGGGTGGGTGTGCCTGGAAAATGCATGGGGAGCTGTCCTGGGAAGAGGGCGTTTTCCCCAGCTGCCTGCCATCACTTGCCGGCTCCCTGCTGCTCTTCTTGAAAAGCCAGGTTGGGAAGGGAACTCTTGAGGAAACCTGTGTGCAGGGAGCAGGCGAGCTGTGGGACTAAGGGGGTGGCATGAGACAGGGTGTGCTGGGCACTTGGCTGGGGATTGGGGCAGGAAGGGAGGAGCAGGAGGCTGCTGCCCAGACTTGCCTGGGGAGGTGCTGGCTGCACCCCTGGCTGCCCTGGTGCTGTGGTTTGGGATGTTGCAGTGTCAGGGTGCTGCTCTACCAGCTCGGCTAGCAGTACATCGGAGCCAGCTCGGCTGTGACTGCAGGGCTGGGTTTCTGGTGAGGGTGGGCAGTGTGGGGCTTGTATGGACTTCACTGCAGGTGCCCAGGGAATTCCTGCCCTGCCTGACAGGCAGGAGGTGCCTGATCCAGCCTGGAGCCTGCCAGTATGAGCTTAATCTTCAAAAATAGGTTATGCATGGATTTGCATCATCACTGTGTGTTTGTAGCAGATTAGTCTTTTGCAGGATAGGATGTTGGGGGTTTAATAAAATTTTGGAAAATCTACAGCCTGATTTATTTTATGGTTACATCATAGACATAGTGTCTGGGCTGGATATTCACATGGCCAAGTCCATCACCAAGCAGGAGCTGCCTTCAGGAGGAGTTGGTTTCCTGGCAGAGCTGATACCATCTGAGTGGAAGCTGGGTGTCCTGTGAGGGCAGACAATATCCCTGATGGTGTAGTTGCCCTGGCTGGGGTTGGACCAGCCTTGCCTGGAAGCTGCTTGCTCTCTACAGAAGATGACATTGAGATCTGTTGCCAGCCTGGCACAGCTGAGTCAGTGATTCCTGACATCTGTCCTGCCTGCACAAAAACAGGAGCAGGTGCTCAGGCTGGTGGTTTGCTCAGTCTCTCCCTGTCTGCAAGACCAGATCATCTCAGAGAAGTGGCCCTGGGGAGGATTTTGTTGAAAGTACCTTGTGGCCTCATGCCTTCCTCTGTTCCAGGTGGTGATGCAAAGTCTGCTGGGCAGTCCCAGGGAGACAGCGGCCACCCAGGGGCTGGGGACCCTCGGAGGCATCAGAGAGGCCGCGCAGAGCACCGGAGACATACCATCACCAATGGCGTGGACTTTAGCATGGTAAGGAAGTGTTGTGGGCTCCCATGAAGGGGAATGTGGATTGCAGGGGTCCTTCACTGCTGATGCCATCTCTGGGCTTTGGCTTCCTCTCTGCCCACTCTGCATATGTGAGCTGTGGGATATCAGGCAAATCCTGATATTTTGGATATGAAGGTCTTGATATATGTGGATGTTCTGCCATTATTTCCAAAGTGCTTTCTGTCCTGAATCGTGCCAGACAGGGAGGAGGTGGATGCCTTCCCCTAGAGTGGGGTCAGCCCATGAAGCCAGTGTGCTGGCTGTCTTCCCCGTGGGCAAGGTCTTGAGAAGAGGAAGAGAAAGGTGGAGGTGTGGGAAGAGATGGATCTCTGGGCCTTAAGAGCACCTCAGCAAGGGTCAGGTATGCTTTGTGCTGGCAAGCAGTGGGGCTAGGCTGTGTCCCCTCCCAGATATTCCATGTAGATCAGGGCTCAAACATGCCTCTTGGCTTCCAGCAGACTTTTTGCTAGCAAAGCAGAGAAATCCACATTGAATTTATCCAGGCAGCACAGGATGGAGGGGTCTGCTCCCCTCTCTCTACCACTGAGTGGAGAGTCTTGGATCATATTGCCTGGGTGAAGGGATCTCATTGCTCCCAGGTGGAATGGAGTAGCTGCCTGGGCATGTTGCCCACAGGCTCAAGCTAAATTGTCCTGGGCAGAGAGCTGGGTCTGAGCCTGCAGGATGAGTACTTGGTGGCACTGTCACCACTGCAGTTTCACTCCTTGCACCCTGGTGTCACCTGCTCCTGCAGCCCAGCAGGCCTGCCCAGCCTGTTGCTGGCCTTGGAGGACGCAGCACGCCCCTGGATGCCAGCCTGGGGAGGGGATGTTTGTGCTGGTAGTTTGCTGGGCTTGCAGCTGTGGGAGGAGGTGCTGATAAGGAGTGATAAATGTAGCTCTCCGTGTCTGAGGTTGAGGGCTCTGCTTCTTGGGGTTTTGTGGGTTGGGCGTTGCTGTTTGGGGAGAGGAATGTCTCTGCTTTCCTGACAAGGCTCTTCCCTGTGTGTGCAACTCGGGGCTGGAGTACATCTCAAGGTCCCAAGCTCAAGGTGCTGTATGAAGGGGTGGTGGCCACCATGTCTGTCCTCAGCTCTGCCATAAGAATGCTTGCTCTGGGCTTGTGTTGCCCTGGTCTCTATTCCCCCAAGTTGTCGTGTGGGCAGTGGGAGGGATGTCCCCTCCTTCCCTCTCTCCCTAAATGTTGCCAAGTTCTGCACTGCCTTTCTGTGCTTCTGACCCTAGAGAAGGGATGTCTCAGCCTTCCCTGACACCCTGAGCGCAGTCTTTAGGCACTGGTGCCATTTCCAAGCCTACAGAGACAGCTGGAACAGGTTTGAGTCCAGGAAGGACTGAATCTTTGTACTGTCACCTCCCTTACCCCTTCCTTGCCCCTGTGCTGGGCTCCCAAGGGACAAGGAACTCTGTCATTAGACTAATATGCCTAAAGACCATGGGGCATGGGAGCATTCTGCATTCCAAAGTGCACCAGGACTGGTTCCTCCTGAGCAGGGAGCAGAGCTATGGAGGCTGTGCTGCAGCACCAGGACCCTTTGCACCAAGTCATCTGGTGCCCACTTGCTCAGCTGGTGTTTTTCCAGCCAGTGCCTCATCTATTAGCCTGGTTTCCCCATGGCCACGAGGGTGGCTGGGATGAGACCTTCCCTGAGAGGCAGAGCACTGTAATTTGTAGGCAGCCCAGAGCACAGCTCTGTCCCCTCTTTACCAGCCACCGAGTACCAGCAAAGTCCAGCGCTTTCTCCTGGCCCAGGTGTCTCATCCTGGTGAGATGCTGCCTGTCCCCACACAGAGCTGACAGTGTCCCTCTGCTCTGTGAGATGCTCCCTCTTCCTCCAGTCTCTGTGCTGGCCAGCAAGGCCTGTGGAAGGAGGGCAGGCCAGGCAGCAGTGGGCTGCACCCTCAGCTGGGTGGGGGTCTTTGCCACATACAGCGCCTTCTTCATGCCCCCCAGCAACAGCACCAAGGCTCTGCACTTCTTCCTCTGGGTACAGCCCTTTGGGCCATTGGAGAAGGGTGCAGGGGGAGTTGTTCTGTTGCAAAAAGCATTTCCAGGAGCAGCAGGAGCAAGAGCAGCCCTAGTGTAATGGGTGGCAGGTATGGGATGTGGGGAGGCTTTGGGGCTGGCAGTGGGGACATTAAAATGCTGATGGCCTGAAGAAGGTCTTGGTGTGGTGTCACTTGTCCACAGGGTTCTGTTCAGGGTGACTTCTGAGCTGCACCACTCCTGATGCTCTCCAAAGGAGGAGGTTCTGGTGCATCCAGCATTTTCTGGGTGACCAAAGACTGGTGCCTCAAGAAGACTGTGGAGCCTAGGCTGTGCTGTGGGTGGAGGCCAGGCTGTGTTGTGGCAAAGAAGGCAGAAGCAGTGAGGCAGGAAGATCCCCATGCCCTTGGGAGCTGGGGGAACAGCCTGGTATTGAAAAGGGAAGGGTCATGGGCTCACAGGGTATGAGTGATGAATGGGTCACTGCAATCAGTTGCTCTGTTCCCCAGGGATGTTCCCTCATCCCTCTCCACCTCTCTGATTGCCACTGGCAGCATTGTGCCAAGGGGCAGGAGGAGCAGAAGGTGACAGTGGAATGAGGACCATGTATCCTCTGTGGATGTGGGCCAAGTCCACTGCTCTGCAGCAGCCTTGGGTCTTGCTTGGCCTATTCCAAGGGGTTGCTCTGGTGGCAGGAGTCCCAGGCACCCTCATAGCAACTCTCCTGGCACAGCAAGGCCCCCACTGCTCTCCAGGTGATGCTGATGCTGGAACCTGGAGCAACTGGCAGAGATCCTCTGCAGAGAGGTGTGGTTTGCTATTCTCTGCTCAGCCTCATGTGTCTCCAGGGATGAGGCAAACTAGGGAAACAGGGCTGCAGTTTTTCCCTGACTTCCAGCCTGCACAGTGAGCTAGACTCTTCAGTGCTCACCAAAATCCAAGTGTGTCTGTTCTGGGGCTGACACTCACATCTCAAAGGGAGCTGGGGGCAGCTGCAGGCACTGCTCCTGCTGCCTCCCTGGGTAAATAGGTGAAGAAACCTGCACCTGCAATGGTGAGCAGGAGGGTAGAGGTGACTCAAGTGTCCTTAGCAGAGTTTGGTTGTTCTCCCTAACTGGAGAACTTTACTTCCAAAAAATCTTCCTCCAAAGTATCATCAGGCAGCAGTCATTATCCTGCTCCTCTGCAGCTTTTCTTGGGGAAAAGGGTCTGAGACTCCTGCCTGTATCCACATCCCCCCACACCTCATGAAGAAACCAACTGCTGGGACTTGACAAAGCCTTGGTGGGGAGTGGATGACATCCCTGTGCTCTGTCCTACAGCTGAAGTACATGAAGGAGCTGGAACAGGAGAAGGATTTCCTGTTGCAGGGCCTGGAGCTTATAGACCGGGCTCGAGAGTGGTACCACCAGCACATCCAGCTCGTGCAGGAGCACCAGCGGCTCCTGGGGAAGAAGAGAACCAGTGCTGTGAGTCTGGGGCTTCTTCTGGCTGCATGTGGGTTTGGAGAACAGGGCTGGGAGGTGTCTGGACTTGGAGCTGGTCCCATGGTAACCTCTAGCCTCTTCTTCCTCCCCATCCTGCAGAGTTTCCCTGAAGGTGGCCAGAGCCACCTGGCGCGCCTGGTCCCCAAGCTGCAGGAGGTGAACCGCTGCCTGGGTGACCTTCTTTCCACTGCTGGCAAGGTGAGTACAGCACATCAGTAGCTTGAGGTTGTTTGTGTGATCTTAGGACTCATCCTGCCTCCCCCATGCTGGTGGCTGGGCTGACATTGGAGCTAGCAGTTTTCCCAAGCTCTTGGAAGGTGATGGGGGACAGCCAAGAGGACAGCACAGCTGGTCCTGAGGTGGGCTGGAGGATGCTTAAGGCATTTGGGGGACTAAAGGAAATCCCCAAAAAGGTACAGCCATTGTCAAGGGAATAAGGAGCCCATCCTCCTGAGGTGCTGAGTCAGCCACAGAAGGAGCTGGGCAGGAGCCAGGCACACTGGCAGGAATGCTTCCCCCTTCTGCCTGGTGGGCTGGAGATGCTGTGATAGCCTGTGCTGGGATTTTAATCCTCTGCTGGGCTTCTCTCAGTTCTTTGTGTGCTGTAGAAGCATCTCTCCTTGAAGAAGGGCTGGGAAGGGCCACAGGGTAGGAGACTCAGTGTCTCATCTCTTCATCTTTACAGACAGCAAACCCCTCCTCAGCCTTGAGCAGGCTGGTCCCTGTGACATCCCCTGCCTCCACAGGCTCCCAGCAAGCCATCAACATGCTGAAGGAGCAGAATCGGCTTCTCACTAAGGTGAGCAGAGGTGGGGGTGGAGGAGATGCCTTTGGAGGTGCTGGGAAAGGAAGGCGATGGGATGGGGCTGGGGAAGGAATGACAGGCAGCAGGAAGTGTTCCTTCAGCTTGCCCAGATTTGGTCGGCCCAGCAAAGGGTGTGTGGGCTGCACGTGGAGACCCTCTGGCACACATCTGTGCCCAGCTGTCTCCAGCTGTTTGCTGGGTAAGTCAGTGGCAGGGATTGGGCATTCCTGACAGAGGGAAAAGACTGTGACAAACGGAGGTCACAAGAGAGTGCAGAGGCTGCAGCTGGAGGCTGTCAGGGAGGAGATGGTCTGCCAGGGCCAGGCCTGCTGCTGGGGCTTCTGTCCCAGCACGTGGCCACAAAGATGCTCTGGGGGCTTGAGCCCCTCTGCTCTGGAGCCAGGCTGGGACAGCTGGGGGTGTTCACCTAGAGAAGAGGAGGCTCCAGAGAGACCTCAGAGCCCCTTCCAGTGCCTGAAGGGGCTCCAGGAGAGCTGGAGAGGGACTGGGGACAAGGGCCTGGAGGCCCTTGCCTGGACAAGGGCAAATAGCTTCCCACTGCCAGAGGGCAGGGTGAGATGGAATTCTGGGAAGAAATTATTCCCTGAGAGGATGATGAGGCCCTGGCACAGGGTGTCCAGAGAGGCTGCCCCATTCCTGGAAGTTTCCAAGGCCAGGTTGGACAGGTCTTGGAGACACCGGCTCTAGTGGAAGGTGTTCCTGCCCATGGTTAGGGGCTGGGATGAGATGGGCTTTAATGTCCTCCTACCCCAGGCCTGTGATTCTGTGGTTCTGTGAAATTTTACCTGCAACACACCAGTTTCCAGCATTTTCTTTCTGTAACCAGCGTTCTCCTCCCCTGTCTTGTGCAGGAGGTAACTGACAAGAGTGAGCGCATCACCCAGTTGGAGCAGGAGAAATCTGCCCTGATCAAGCAGCTCTTCGAGGCTCGTGCCCACAACAACCATGAGATGAGCCAGCTGGACTCCACCTTCATCTAGCACATGCCTCCCCTGCCCCATCCCCTGACTTCCCCGGGGGTTTCAAGGGACTCTTGCCCCAAACTCATCACACCTGCTGCTCCAGGTGTTGTCTCTCAAGGTCTGGGGCTGCTGGTGGCATCTCTGTGAGATGAAGCTGGGACCCGTCTTGGGGAGCATCCCTGCCCTGCTGATGGCTTATCAGGCATGCTGCTCTCAAGCTGCTCCTTTCCTGTCTCTAAATGGGCTGCAGGGACATTGTCCCCAGCCCTGTGACCCCCAGCATGTGGGAGACATGGCTGCTGTCTGTGCTGCCTGTGTGGGGTGAGCTGCTGTGCCCTTGCTGTCTCAGACTGGATTTTGCGTGCTCTTGGGAAAAACTGATGCATCTTCAACACTCCAGCCAGCATCTCCAGACAAGCCTGGCCCTTAGAGGGTGCTGGATCCTGCTTGTCCTGCTGATAGAAGACGAGATTGCAAATCTAAGGAGGCCTGCCTGGCCCCTCTCTGCTCCTCATTTGCTGCCTGCCAGAGACACTGTACTGGCCCCGTAATGCCCAAACTGGTGGTCCTCATGACAACCCCTCTGTCGTGTTTGGGATAGTGATACCATAGCTGCTGTTTACATGTCTGCAGGCTTCTGTAGGGAATGAACCATAGACCCGACCAAGATAGCCTACACCTCTGAGCTGCTGTTTTGGGCTGTTGACAAGTTGAGACAGACACCTCACCCTTTACTTGGCTTGACTTGGAGGATACTTCCTGATGTCTGGCAGGATTAGATTCTTTTCATGACTGTAACAGAAGTGATGTTCCATAGCTTGAGGCTGCTCACATCAGCCTGACCTCACAGACAGGCTTTAGAACTTGGTTTTGTATTTAACTGAGTGTGGGACAGAGCAGAGGCTGACAGGCTTTTCCCTGTGCACGTCTCCACATGGAGAAATGGCAGCTCTGCCTCACATGGTTGTGGAGGCTACTGCCAGGGATGACTGTGAGCTGCACTTCACTGCAGGTCTCTTGAGGGGTGGTGGTGGTTGAAGATGGATCCTAATAGATGGTGCATCTCAGGACTCCTGCTTCCCACCCAGCTCAGTGGTGCTGCTTGAGCTGAATGACATTTGACTGTGGCTTGGTATCCGTGCCACTTTCACTGGAGATCCCATGTAGTGCAGCCTGGCCCTCTGTACCCACGAGGCCAGGACCTCTCTCTCTGGGGTTGTTTCATGCTCTGACTCTCTAGGCATGGTGCTGTGGCACTGAGCTGGGCAGAAGGTGCTGGCTCTGCCCTGAGCTGACACATGCAGGCCAATTCTGTTCTCACTTCTGTTCTTATCTGTCAGGACTCTCTGTCCCTTCCAGCTGTTCTCTTTGAGACTGATCCTGAGCTAAAGCTTTCTGCAAGGCATGAATCCCTGCTCTGCCCTTGTGCCTGCAGCTGGAGCAGGGATCAGCAGAGTGCCAGGGAGATGGTGGAGGAGGAACAGCAAGGCCATGTCATGTCCCCTGTCTGCAGGAGTTGGGTGTTAGTTGTCCCTTGGGCATCAGTGCCTGCCATCCTTTTTGTGACACCTCCTCTGGTGTCCAGTGCCTGTTTTGCCTGAGGTTTAATTAGAACTGACCCTTTTGATGAGGGTCACCTGTCTGTAGGGATAATAAAGTGGAGTGACCTATTTAATTTATCCTTCTGTCTCTCTCCCTAAATCAGCCCATCTACTGCTGCCAGTCCTGAAGTCCCTGACTGTCCAGTCTCTCAGAATGCAGAGAGAGCTGAAGCTGCAATCTGGTGAGCAAAGAGCCTGGGGGTCTCTGCATCTGGACATGTTTCCACGTTCTTTGCCATCACCTCTGGGCTTTCCAGGGACTGGGGATCCCGTGTCCCCTGCTGTGGGGCAGGGTCTTAAAGCCATCTGCACCCCTTCCAAGTGCTGTAGCCTCATCTGTCTACTCCTACAAGTAGCTGTGCTTGGGGCTCACACCGCTGGTGCAATTCCCAACCTCTTACTTGCATCTAAGTACCCTTTCTCAGAGCTGCCCCACAGTGGTGGCAACAGTGGCTGGTGCTCTGCAGTGATTCCTTCCCACCTAGGAGGAGCTACAGGGGACCTCAGTGGCATGGCAGGTGTGGCACGTGTTCCTCTACCCTGTGCTGAGCTGCAGCTCACATGGGGTGAACCTGGGGCTCTGCACTGATTGGGACACCCTCCTTTCCCAGGCTGTGGGGTGAACCCTGCTCCCTACAGAGGCTGAGCCTCCCCTGCAGGGAGCAGAGCCAAGAGGGAGACCCCAGTCCACTTACAGGCAGCTGACAGAGGGATCTTGGCCATGGCCTCCTCCAGGTGTTGCTTAGGGCAGCTGGGGCAGGCCCCACAGCTCGGGCAGACAGAGGGGTGGTAGTTGCCCTTGGTTCCCATTTCATGCCTTTGCTTGGGTGTGGAGATCATGAGGGCTTCCAAAGGAGAAAGAGAGTCGTGGTTCCCACCCCAGGCTGCTCCATGCAGAGCCAGGGCAGTGCTCTCTACCCCAGCCCAGAGGGGTTGTCCCAGCCCTGGCCAGCAGCACTGGCCCCCACCCCACTTTCTGTGAGACTGCTGCAGGTTGTGGGGTAGCCCTGGCAGTGCCACAGCCCACTGGGACCAGGTTTCACCTGGGAACTGCAGGGCTCACCTCAGGCTGTCACTCTGGCCTGGCCACTGTTTCTAGGTCCCCCATGGGTCTGACCCTCCCCTGTGGGTCTGGGCTGTGTCCACTCTGGCACCCTTAACTCTGGGGGCTGGCCCAGGAGCCATGAGACCTGTGTTTGGGGCCAGGTCTCTAAGTGATGTGTATGCTGGGACACGTGGCTGAACACCTTCCATTCTCTCCAGGCTTTTCCCTGCTGGAATTGGGTTTGCATAGATCTTTGGCACCTCTAGGGCTCTGATAACTGCTGGAACCCACTGTGTGAAGCTGCGGTTACACTGGGAACAGCTGGAGCAGGGCTTTGCTGTCCCCAGCTGGGACAGCTCTTGCCAGCCCACATCATCTCCCCACAGGCCTCCACGCTGGAGGCTCTCACATGCAGGTGCAACACCATGGGGTCAACATGCCTGTCCCTGGGCATTTATGGTGGGTACCAGGCTGACTTTGCATGGGGGTATCCCCACTGCCAGAGCCTGGAGCTACTATCTGAGCAGAGTGAGCTCTCTCCTGAGCTCAGTCTAGAGGTGTACCTGGCCCCTGGGCTGCCCAGGGATGCAAGATCTCATCCTCTGTGTCCTCAGCTGTGCAGTTTGGGAAGGATCCAGTCACCCAGGTTTATCTATTCATAGTTTCTCTCTTCTCCTGCCCAGCTACAGGCCCTTTACATGCCTTCTGAGCCTGTACTCTATGCCCAGCTGCCCCTTTACAGAAGGGCTGCTGTCCCAGCAGAGCAATTATCCCACATGCCAGCAGGAACAGCTGCATCTTGGGCCCTGACCCAAACTGCTTTTCTGCTTTTCTTCCCTGCCATATGGTCAGCACTGGTGGGCCCCTACAGTCTCTGCTGCCCTGGCCCTGCAGCCCTCCTGCTCTGCACTTACTGTCCTGCTGTTGTCAGTGCTGCTCCCTAGGAAGCAAGCTGAGGATGTGATAACCTGAAGAAGACCCTGGGTCCTGGGGATGGTTCTTATTGGGATAGGGAGCTGGGCCATGCAGGGCTGACTGGACTAAGAGCTGCCTGTTGCATCTCAGACCTGCAGGCAGGTGCTGATCATCCCTGTGATCCTTGAGTTAAAGTGTTCTCCCATCCCAGACCATCCCTGTGCCATGTTGCTGCAGCCCTGCCTGTATCCTGGGCTCTTGCTTGTATCCCAGGTTCTGTAATGCCAGCACTATTCTCCTCTCAGCAGGGATAAACTGTCTCCTGCCTTAGGAGCCTCACCTGGTGCTACCCAGTGCTCCCTGTTCCCCCTCCCTGCCTGTGGCTGAGATTTGGAGCACTTTGAGCAAAGGCCCACTCCCAGGTGGAATGAAGAGGGTCTGCCCTCCCTGCTGCAGGGTAGGGTGGAGGCTGAGCCCTCTGCTCACCAGCATAGTTCTTTTCTAGGGGACACTTCCCACCCTTGCTGAGGGGATCAGGCACAGCATCCAGGCTCTGCTTCAGTGTCCCATCAGATCTCTGCCAGAGCTGATGACTCGCTGTGGCTGTGATCCCAGCCTGGCGTGGGTGCTCACCTCTGCCTGCACAGCCACCCTGCTCTGTTCCAAAGTACAGCTGATTGAAGGCAGATGCTTCCTCCAGGAGACCCATGTGATGGGGAGGAGTGAGGCTCCCAGAATCCCTGCTTTGCTCTGCAGCTGCATACCACAGGGACCATGACTTAAACTCCCCCACATTACACAAAGAGGCAGCAGCACATGGCACATACCCAGCCCTGGAAAAGCAGCTGTCAGGGAGCAGAGCAGGGACTGAAGCCTTGGCCAGCACCCTGGAGGACCACATGCACTGTGTGGGTTCTCTTAGACTCCAAGTGTCCCTTTGTGGGACACCCACATGGCAGCAGGTGCACAGAGTGGATAGAGGTGACCCCATCCTCCTGCTGTGCCATTGGGACACCTCTGGTTGTTCCTCCTAGGAGATGTGGTCATGCTCTGGGTGGGAACAGGCAACTGGAGGGACAGAGCCTGCAGTCACATCCCAGGGAGCCATCAAAACCCACCCATGTAAAAACACCCTTTGACTGCCCTGGTTTGGCTGTAGACAAGGGCTGGGCACAGGGACCATTGAATCAGAGAATCAGAATCCCAGACAGCTTTGAGTTGGAAGGGATCTTTAAAGAACACCTTGTTCCCCACCTTCCACTAGACCAAGTTGCTTCAAGATCTGTCCAGCTTGGCCTTGAACACTACCAGGGTGGGTGGCCAGAGCTTCTCTGGGCACCCTGTGCCAGGGCCTCACCATCCTCACCGGGAAGAATTTCTTGCTAATACACTAACTAACTCTTGAGGCCATTCCTGGTTGGGCTGTGAGTCCAGGCCTTTGTCTAAAGCCCCTGTCCTACTCTCTTGGAGCCTCCTTAGGCACTGGAAGAGGCTCTAAGGTCTCCCTGGAGCCTTCTCTTTTCCAGACTGAAAAAGCCTAACTTATGCAATCTTTCCTCAGGAGGAATGCTTTATCCCTCTAATCATCTTTGTGGCTCTCCTTCATGGTCCAGCACATCCCCAAAGCAGAAAGCCTGGACTATTCTGTAGGCACAAACAGCCCAGCACTTCACTCCCCTGTCTCACTGCTGTCTGACCCCCTGGACATGGGGCGAGGGAGACATGACTCCCACTTGCCCTGTGGCCAGATCCAGGGGATGGCACTGGGAGTAGCAAGTCCTTTTGCTCCCAAAGCTTCCCTGCTTTGGGTCTAAGAGAACCCACAGATGTGCCATGGGCAGCCAGGGACAACTGATCCTCAGACAGGTCCAGGCAGGCAGGTTTGGTTTATTTTGGCTACTGAAAACAACTGCCCGTGAAGGATGTCTGTGAGGTGTCTACAAGCCCAAGAAGACTCTGGGTAGGGATGTGATGGCAGTAGAGATGCCCCCTAGCCCTTTTCCTTGGGGGAAAAAAAATATCCAATTTTTATTATCTAAATTATGACATCTTCCTATCAAGAGCCCACCTGCACTGCTAGCCCTGGGCCTCCTGCAGCTGCCATGGGCAAAGGTCACAACCACATCCATGTTTTGTGCCCACAGGTGGGGACCCACAGGGCAGAGTGGCACAGCAGTGACAGCCCAGTGCAAGCAGGATGTCCTAGCTTGAGACCTTAGCCCTGGGTCCCCCAGGTATGGCCTCTTTGCTGAAGGACACTGCTCCCATGTGGTGCTGCTCAAACTGGGAAAAAACCAGTCTTTTTTCCTATTCATTAAATCAAGAAACCCAAAAGTCATTGCCTTTGCCCCCAAGGTTTTGTTTAGCCCTAGATGAAAAGACTTTCTGCTGAATTCAGTGCAGATGTTTTAAACACCTCCCATTTTTCTTTCTGGAGGTGTGAGCTCTGCTAGGCAGAAAGCATCCATTTCTTTGGGATCCTTCAAAAATCTCCACTGCTCCATGCTCCATCACTCTTCAAATCTTCCAAGACCTTCATTAGTCCTCAGGCTGAACCACTTTGTGGGCAAAGCCTTGTCCCAAGGTGGATCAACCATCTCACTGTGCCAGGCTGGGAGCCACCCCAGCCTCTGAGCTGAGTGTCCCATCCCCTGTGATGGTTGTTTCCCAGC
This sequence comes from Phainopepla nitens, assembly GCA_013400175.1. NCBI lineage: Eukaryota > Metazoa > Chordata > Aves > Passeriformes > Bombycillidae > Phainopepla > Phainopepla nitens. The sequence continues at coordinate 138,313 of VXBQ01001822.1, read as the reverse complement.
CAGCTTGGAAAGGCCTCAGCTGATTCAGCCAAGAAGGTAATAAACAAATAATCTAACAATTCATCATTAAATACTTAGTATTGATGGCTTAGGAAGGAAATAATTTGGGTTTGTGAGAGACATCCTGGTGCTGATGCCAGCATCTTCTCACTGGTGGCTGGTGAGTGCCTGCAGCTGCTTCTCCATGCCAGGCTCGTCCCTTTGGGTCAGAGGGACCAGCAGCATGCCTGGCACCCCTGCATCCGTGACAGCTGGAGGCATGTTGCTGATTCTGGGGAGGTTCTTGGTGAGGTCTGCAGGAGCAGCTTCATCCCTGCAGTGTCCCACACTCTGCACTGCCTGGACACCTGCACTTGTCAGCTCCTGTATTACTTCTCTATCTCAAATCCTAAGGGGTTTTCCCAACCCAACCATTTTTCACATTTTCCTTGGATGAGTAGACTGTTGCATCACTGCCAACTCCCAGAAAGTCATGAATCTCTCTAACCCTCCTAAAATCAAGGAATTAGGAGGGGAAAAAAAGAAGGAAAAAACCCCACGAAATCAGCTTTTGTAAGCAATACTTTTAGGAGAGGATGTTATTTTCTCTCCAGGGTCCTGAGCCTTCTTCGTTCCCTCTGCTCAGCTTCTCATGCACCACCTGCCTCCAGAGGGAGCCCAGAATTATGAAACCAAAGGGGCTATGAAAAAGTTAAGTGTTGCAAAACTTGGTTGTTGGGGCTGCAAGGCTTGGAGCAGCTCATCCCACAGGATCCAACACCCCTGGGAATGACCTGGTTGCTTTGCATCCTGCAGGACTGTGCCAGGGGGCTCTGAGGAGGGGCAGAGCTCCCACTGTGACTGCACCATGTCCTGGGAGTAGTAGGAGCTGGAGCCCATCTCCACCCCCTGTGGCTTTTACAGGGATTTCCACCATTTTAGTGGGGACATGAGCTGCTTTTCCTCCTCCTGCCGCTCGGTGGGATTGGCAGCTCTCCCTGTTCACAGGGTGCTGGTGTGCTAGCCTCAGGATGGGATGTGGGTCTGCAGAGCAGGATCCCTTCTTCAAGGTCCCCAGCCCTCTGGGCCATTCCTGCCCGGTTGCTGCTGGCTGGAGGCACCAAGGTGATACCTCCAGGGCATCAGGAAACTTTTGCCATCCTTCTAGGTGCCAGATCAGCTGCAAGGCTGAGAAATGGCTTTCCTGTCCCTAGTGTGTGCCAGTGTCAGGCTGTGACAGCCACCTTGGCTGACCACAGCCACAGCGCAACAGCTGCCAGGTGCTCCAGCAGTGCCTGTGAGCATGCTAATGACTGCCTCCAATGACAGATGGATGGGGGAACACTGCCACAGACACCAGCATCCACGGTAGTGCTGTGGGAGAGGCTCAGGGATTCAGGCACTGCTAGAGAAATCCTCTGCCTCGGGTGCACATAGGGACATGAGCACAGCAGCACAGCTTGGCTGTAGATGCAAATCCTGTGCCAGGCTGTCCTGTGGACATGCACACAGTATCTGTGCACACGCTGTGTCTGTGGTCATGCCTTGTACATGCTCATCCTGCTCATGGGTTACACTGTCCATGGTCACAGGTATCCATGCTCACGCTGTGACCCTGGTCACACCATGGCTTTGCTCGCACTGCGGCCCTGCTCTCACCACACCAAACTGTTCCTCTCTCATTCCTGGCTCTTCAGCAAGGCAAAGAGGAAAGCGGGCTTCCAAGGGCAACCAACCAACTGCTGGGGCTCAATGTCCTCCCCTCCAATGCCCCCAGACACCCTGGATGCATGAGCACTGCTGGTGCTGCACAGTGAAAACCCCCAGGCAAGGCTATGGGAGGCACCTTGTCCTGCAGCAGCCTGGGAAAACAGGCTGGGGATAAAATTAGCTGGAGTTTTTATTACTGGGATTTTATTTTTAAAAGCAATGGAAAGTACATCACTGGTGGGAAAACCCCAGAGGTTTGGGCCAGCCTGTGGGATAGCAGTATGCCTCTGCTCTGTGGTGGATATCCTGCTCACCCCAGGAGGGATGTGAGGTGGGAGCTGGCTGTAGGAACAATCAGCATGGCAGCAAGGGGGCTGATCCTGCCCCCTGGGATGCACAAGGGTGGTGCAGTGGCACAGGGGGCAGCAGGGACAGCTGAGCCCTGCCAGGAGGCATCACATGGCCATAGGGTCCCTGGGAAACTCTGGTGGGAAGGACCCTTCCTATTTAAGCAGTACTGGTCCCTCCAGCCAAAGAGGATACAACTGGGGGTCTGCAAACTCAGGACAGTCCTGGAGAGATTGGAGAGGGATGGAGCCACCAGCTCTTCCAGTGCATGAAGTGAAGGTAGAAGCCAGATCCAACCCATCCTAAAGCAGGCAGCTCCCAGCGCCGGGTGCAGCCGCTCCCTGAAAAGAGATGGTGCTTCTGGAGGTTTGCCTGCACTGCAATAGAGGGATTTTGACAAGTACAGAGAGGAGGGATCTACTGAAAGGTGAAAATCAGAAAATCATGGCTGGCTCAGGACACCCCCCAGCTGAAGACAGCTGGAGACAGGGAGAGGGCTCAAGGAAAGTGTCCCATATGCTTGCTGTCACCTTCCTCATTAATGGATGCCGCTGGGTGGCAGGAGGGCACAGTGGGAGTATCACAGCTGTGTTACTGCTGGCTGCTCCCGGGTTTATTTGCTGAGAGTGATGTGTGCCAGCCAGGAATGTGGCTGGCATGGGCTCCAGCTGGATTCTGACATTATTTTTTAAACAAGTGGAACTTGCACCTGTAAAGATCTCACCTGAAAGCTTAAACCTACTGCTACAAGCCTAAGCAAGTGCCTGGTCCCCTGGTGAGCTGTTCAGTGACTCCCAGGAGACCCCACTTATTTCAAACACTGGAAACATTTCTCCTCGTGCAGGAACCCACTGCTGAGCCACAGAACCCGGTGCCCACCCTCTCCCTGGCCCTGGAGTGATGGTGCTGGCAGATTACTGAGAGGAGCCTGAGCAGCACCTGCAGCCTGGCACAGGGCTCAGGCGCTCCGTGCCTCTGGCTGGAAGTGGCTGGCATGTGGCAGCTGCCTGACAGCTCTTCTCGACCCTGAGTTGAGCAAGTCCTGCTGTGATTGGGCAACCCCCTAACCACAGAAGAGCTGACACTGCTGATCTCGGGGCTCACTTCCAAAGAGAGACGTGGGGTGTTGGAAAGGAAAGCCGAATCCTTTAGCAAGGACAAGATGAGGGTAGGAGACAGTGGCAGCCAGGCAGGCTCCCAGCACCAGTTTGGCACTCAAACCAGCCCTCAGACGCTGAGCAGGCTCCTGCCATGGGAAGGCAGAGGTGTGGGATCTTCTGCAGGCTGCAGGTGGGTATCTGCTCCACCATAGACCTCCATAGGTTTCAGGAGCACAGCTGCCTCTTCATGGTCATCCCCACGGGCTGCAGGTATCTCTGTTCTGGCACCTGGAGCATGTCCTCCCCTCCCTCTCCCTCTCCACTGAACTAGGATCTGGAGGGCTGTGCAGTGGTTTTTACTCTTAAATGCATTCTCCCAGAGGAGCCCCCATTCACTGCTGGTGGGCTCAGCTTTGGGTGGTGGTGGACAGCTTCTGGTGCCTTCTCACTAAGGCACTCTACAGAGCCCCACTGCCCAAACCTTGCCAATGCAGTCCCAAGGACGAGATGTCCCCTTGGCAGGATGGGGACGAGGCTAGAGCAGAAGGGTGATGCACTGGAAGCAGGATGTGGGTGCTCACCCATAGCAGCCGCTGCCCAGCTCCTGTCTGGTTGATACACACCAGGCAGGACCTGTCTGTCCTGATGAAAACTTTGCACACCTAGGTTGATGTCTGCTCTCCTGAGGACTCACCAGCCTGGGCAGCTCCTCCAGCACCTGGTGCCAGGGAGTTTGAGATCTGGACCTCACCGTCTGCTCCTCAGAAAGGAGACAAGCAGCTACTGAGCGCCTCTGGCAAGCCACCTGCACTCCCAGATGCTGCCAAATTTCACACTCATGCACTGTTTCTCTGCTGAGGGTTTAACTTCAGCCCTGCCCAGGGACTTTGAGCAGAAAGAAATTACCCCAGTAAAGGAAAGCTCTTCCTCACAAAAGGGTAGTGTCTCCCTGCAGCACCTGTCATTAGCCCATGAAACCATGATTGTTCTTCCACCTCAAAAAAACCTAAAATCCACCTGAAACTGGAAAATTTGCACTCAGTAATTTCATCCAAGTCACCTGCTGAAACCTGAGAGCGGGAGGTGGGACAAGCATCCTTCCCATGCTCTCCCTGGGTATGGCCCTATCCCTGCAGGCACAGAGGAGCACCTGGAGGTCACTGCCAGTTTCCTTGAATGAACCTGGGTAGGTTTTTCTTTTCCTTTTATTCTAGGAACAAAGCACAAATGTATCTATCCATAAAAGGGCAGGGCCATGCCTTGAGTGAAACATTAGCAGCCCCGAAGGCCTGAGATCATCCCAGAACACAGCTGTTCTCTATCTCCTTTCCCATCATGGTGACTCAATCACCTCTGCAATCTACTTCAGCCTCACAGAGGCATTTAACTGGTGCCATCCCAGGTGGGGGTCCTGATTGCTCTCTTGCCCTGCAGTGGAAAACATTTGTCATAGGACCTTTTCTTCAAAATATTTTGCAGATCAGAACCATGGAATGGTTTGGGTTGCAAGGGACCTTAAAGTCCATCTTGTTACAGCCCCTGCCATGGGTAGGGACACCTTCCACTAGACCAGGTAGTTCCAAGACCTGTCCAACCTGGCCTGGGACACTTCCAGGATGGGGCAGCCACAGATTCTCTGGGCAGGCTGTGCCAGGGCCTCACCATCCTCAACAGGGAAGAATTTCTCGCTAATATACTAACTAACCCTTGAGGCCATTCCTCCTTGCCTCTTCCAGGCTCTTGTCCCCAGTCCCTCTCCAGCTCTCCTGGAGCCCCTTTAGGCCCTGGAAGGAGCTCTGAGGTCTCCCTGGAGCCTTCTCTTGTCCAGGTGAACCCCCAGCTGTCCCAGCCTGGCTCCAGAGCAGGGGGGCTCCAGCCCTTGGAGCATCTCCAGACCAGTGTTAGTGAAGGAGGGAGCTGGACTCCAGACAGGACTGGGACCCTGCCCTGCACTGAGTGTGATGCTGCTCCATGGGAGCTGTGGAGCTGTCCCAGATTTGCTTCATGCTGAAGCAACATTCTTCATGTTTCAGAGGTTTGCACAAAGCCAGATGGCCTGCCTGAAGTGGCCTTAAGAGACCCAAAGACATGTGTCTGTTTTGGGACAAGAACAGGTACCTGCAGTCCTGGGGTGTGTCTGAAGGCGTCCCTCTGCAGCTGGAGAGATCCCTATGCATCCTTGGGAGCTTCCAGCTGCACATCAGTCACGTTGGCTTGTAGCATGTGGAGGAGGAAGAAATTAATGACACTTCCCAGGGCTTTTTGAGGTCTTCACAACACATGATTTTCTCACATTCAAGCTGATTGCATGCCACAATCAGCTCAGAAGCTCGAGTTTCTCCTGAAAGACAAATAAAGGTCCAGATATTCTGCAGATATCTCCAAAACCTGAAAAGTATAACCATGAAAATCTCTGCCAGTCATAAATGTTAGAGGTTTTTCAGTGTCAGGATTTTGGGTTATCTGACTTCCATCTTTGAGTTCTGATTTATTTGAGAAAAAGCTCTTAAGATAGCTGGAGGGCCCTGGGGTGCACCGGGAATTCAAGAGAGAGTTCATACAAAAGGCTCCAGGTTGGGCAGTGGTGGTGAAGCAGGAGGGTTAAATCTGGGATAAAATGGGTTTAGTATATTGATTAAAGCTGATTAATTTCCTGGCCAGGGGTGTGATTTAGCTCAACAGTAACAGGTGATTTCATTGTAGCAAAGCTCATCCCTGTTCTCGGGCAGCCCTGTGGAGCCTCAGTTTCACGGGATGGGATGAGTCTGACTGCTGGAGGGCTTGCTGGGAGGAGGATGCTGATTGTCTCTGGGTAAACGAGCTCCCAGTGGTGTTTGCCCAAAGGGGGAGCTGTCAGCACCCGGGAAAGATCTTCTGCCCTTTGCTCAGATGTCAGCAGGTTTGGGTGGGGATCCTGCAGGGCCTGGGCAGCAGGAACAGGGAGGAGTGCTGCCAGGAGGCGGCCAGGGCTGAGAGGCAATATGGGAGAGGGACAGTCCCTTGGCTGAGCCTTGGCAAAGGGTCCCAGCACCCACGGTGTTGCGGCAGGTCCATTGCTGCCAGCCCTGAAACAGGACTTCTGCAACCAGTCAGGAGCATTCCAGGCTTCTTCGGGCACCTCGCACTGCCCTCCCTGCCACAGGGGTGGGAAATAAATCTGTGCTGTGTGTGCCACTGCCTGCCCGTGCCACTGCCTGCCCGCGCCATCATTCCCTTGAGTGTGCCATCCCCTGCCCTGCCGATGCATCCTGCTGGCATTGCTCCGCTGGACACAGGGGGTTTGTTCCACTACCAGGAGCAGCGACAGCTGGAGGCAGGAATAACAACAGCCTGTGACGTCCCCAGTGCCCCCCTCAGAAGGGCTTCTGTACTCCTCTGCCCCCACCAAGGACTGGGAGGCCTGGGAGCACGTCAGCACTGACTTCCTGAGGGCAGTGGGAGCTGAGGCCCCTGGGCAGTGCGTCTGGTTTTTGGCTCTGTCAGCAGGATGACACTGGGAAGACCTTGTCCAGGAACAAAGCATGCTCTTCCAGTCTGGGTCCACCATGGGTGGCTTCAAGTCATTTCCTGACCTCCAGCAGTCAGCTGGCTGAGGCTGCACACTGGATCACAACAGGCAGGGAAGGATCTGCCTGCCCAGTTGGTGGGGAGCGGGTGGGAAAATGCCATTTGGACTAAGGCTGGGAAGAGAACGCGCATCGTGCCAGCTAGGGCAAGAGCAAGCCCTGGACTCTAGCAGAGGAAATGGCTCTCCTGAGATTTTTTTGCTGCATTTTGGGATGTGTAAAGGACTGGAAATATGCCTGCTGGCTGGAGGGGTGTCCATAGTGCTGTGTACCTTTGCAGGAAGGCAGTGACTATCTGTCACAAGAAAAATCCAATATCGGGGCCACAAATTTAACTTTAGAATTGTTAAGGCAGTCACTGGATCAACAAAGGACTGCTCCAGGCTGGTGGGGAGATCTGAGCCAGTGTGCTGGGGCTGCTCTCATGGCTCCTAATGGGAAACTGTGGGAAAAGGGACTGGCAAAACCAAGGAGTCCAGACAAGATGTTTCTGTGATGTGGAGCTTTCCCCAGAAGGACTGTAGGGTGGGGAGGACAGGGAACGCTGCAGGACAGCTCTTCTTGCTGTTCCCCACCTCATGAGGGGGTGGGGGGGAGGGGGGGGTGCACGAGGAAGCCCCAGATGTGCTGGGAGCCTGTTTTTTATTGAAGTCCTGCCAAAGAAGAGCAGACACCCCTCCACTCCCACAGGCTGAGTTTCCAATATGAGGTCTTGGATCAAACAAGTAGAGTTTGCTGCCAAAGATTTGCAGGAGCCCTAGGACAGGACAGGATAACTTCTCCAGCTGCAATGCTGTGCAGCAGCATGGAGGGACAGAACGTTGCCACTGGCAAGTGGAACCCTCCATGGGATGCTGGTCCTCAAACCGACTGTCAGCATCAGAGGGAAGAAAAATTATTTTGCTCAGTGCAAAATGGGACCCCCTACTGTATGCTTTCCCAGAGCTCAAAAAAAGGGTGCTGGAGCAGCATCAGCTCCCTGGCTTGGGACCTGCTGCTGGAGAGCTGCAGTATGGCAATGGGAAGGTGGCTTATGCCCTAACAGAGATGCTCCTGCCTCCTGAACTGGCTGCTATGGCAAAGTGCGAGGGTGGGGGATGCTCAGAGCCCTCCTAAAATGTTTGCTTTTCCCTAACAATTCTAGGGATTTGAGACAACCTCTGGGCAGAGAATTTCTCCATGCATTAGCAATGGGAAAAGAGCAAATTCACTGCACTGAAGAGCTGATGGAGAGACATTGATACAAACCACATTCTTTCAGGTTAATTGAATTCTCTTTGCAGGTCAGTACAATAGCTGAACATGGAGTAGCAGGTTCTGTTTGGAACTTCAAGGGACACAAATCTCTCATATAGCCGGGTTTAATGTATATAATTGGAGAATAAGAGGCCACTTCATGTCAGAAAGAATGTGGGTTTTGGGGGACAGTGCACAGTAGTGCTTGTACCCACCCCAGCAAAAGAAGACACCCCCAGGCACCCTACCTCCCCATGCCCTGCTGCCTGTCCTCCTGCCACTCACGGTGACCTTTGCAGCATCCCGAGGCCCTGTTCAATTCAGGCCCCTGGGTGATGAGTAGCACAGTTGGCAGAAGGGCCCATCAGCAGTCCCCAACAGCGCCCTGATCTGTCAGAGCCCTCTGATGCTTTGGTGGGGCTCAGTGGGGACAACCTGGGTGTCTCAGCCTCCCCCAGGGAGTCCATTCTTGCTGTGGGTCTCCATGGGACTGTGGTGATGGCCATGGGCTGCTTCAGTGAGCCTGCTGCCCTGAGAGCCAGGCAAGGGCTCAGCCTCTGCATGGCCCAGCTGCTCACCATGGCCATGGCCTGGTGCTTGTGGGGATGAGCTGACATTGTTCAAAACGTGGTTTCTCATTTGGAATTGGAGTCTGTGGGTAGCTGGCCAGTTTAAGAAAGTGACAAACACTTCCCTGCTTTATTCCAAGCAGAAGATAATTTTCCCCTCCATCCTGTCAGCTCTGTCCCCACCTCACCACCGTCCCCTCCTTCACACTGAGGATGGGGATGAACCCCTTGCCACAAGGCTGCCCAGGAGGATCCGCACATGGTGCTCCCTTCCTTCATGTCACGTGCTTCGCTCAGGTTCGCCCGGCCTGTCCCGCAGGCTTAGGGACAGCTGAGCCTCCAGTGGCTGCATGCAGCCAGCAGGATGTGACCATGACCATGGCTTCTATGTGCCGAGGACACCTCTGCCCTGGGGCCACAGCACAGAGGACAGTTGTTCTGCTGGCAGGTGTGGAGTCCTGTGCCAGCATCCACAGGCTCATGTCACGAGCCAGGGAGAGAGCTCATCAGGTGTTCTGCCAGGGCTGCGGGAACAGGGCTGTCAGCCTGAGGGGCTGCCCTGGGCTTCGGTACTTCCTGGCCCTCTGTCCTGGCAGGAGAAGGCTCCTGGCATGATGACCAGGAGAAACCAGTAGGGCTTTTCTGGAAAAGCTACCTACTTCCTGGCTGGTTCAATTCCAGGACAACAGGGATCCCTGCCCACGGACCCCCTCAGGGCTTGCATCACACAGACACTGTCCTGGGAAACAGGAGACAAAAAAAGGTTTAGAAAGAGGCAAGAATAGAGATTTGTACTTGGGTTTGATTTTCCTTCCAGGCAAGGATCCTTGCCAAGAGGGGGATTATAGCCTTGGATACACTGAGATCCTTACAGACCCTCAATGCCTCTAAGAGGACAAGATCTGGGCTTGGAGCCGAGGCTGGAATACATCAGTGGGCTTCCACTCACAGGGTGCAGAGGTTCAGCAGGAGCTGCATTCGATCAGGAGCTCACTCCTGACTGAGAGAGGTAGTTGCATTCCCTTATTTTTTTACTCTACCAGTGTAAACGCTGGTTGAAAATTCAGCTTCATTGGCCACAGATTCAAAAACACCCCAAAATGCCTCACATGTGTGTGTTGTGGCCTTACTCAGTGCTGGGACCGGTGTGGGCATCCCCAGAACTTCCTGTCAGGTCCTTGCTTCCACTCCAGTTCTGTCTGACTCCAACTTCATGCAGGTGGAGATGTGGGTAGGTGGACCCCGAGCAAAAGCATCTTTCTGGCTCCAGGTTCACACATCTCTGCTGGAATGTGGGATAAACCCAACAGCAGGACCGGCAGCTGGGAGGTTTCCTTATACCCCACACAGTATTGTGACTCCTCCATGCAAGGTAACGAGGTACTGGGGAGAGAGTCAGCCCCAGCAGCTGGGGAAGCCTGGATATCCAAGTCCTTTGGCTGGTGCAGGACTCATCCTGCCTGGAGGTCCCTGAGGAAGAGGCACCTCTGGGCTTGCACAGTGGTCTGCATTGGCCCTGTGCTAGCTGAAAAACAGCCCTGATGTCTCAGCTGAGTCCCAGGGTATGTCAGTCCAGGTCCTGACTGCAGTCACAGAGGCCAGGGGACTGGGAGCAGGTTCCCACTCTATCTGTCTGTGCCTTCACTGCAGCTCCTAGGCAGAGCTGAGACTGGGAATGGGAGTGGGACTGGGGTTTGGATTGAGAACAGGACTGGGGGATTTCTCCCATGGACCACAGCCTGTGGACAGGTAAACAGCCTCAGCCCAACCTGAGACCAAAAGGACAAGTCCCTGCCCTTATTCCTTGGTGCTTCAGAGGCAGATGGGGGCTGTGCTCCTTCTGGGAACACCTTTGCAGCCTCATGCTGTCCCAAGTGTCCTTCTGGGCTGCTACAGGGACTAGGCTGCTCTCCAGCCAGCCCCTCTCTGTCCCTGCTGGTTCTTGGCCTAGGTGCCTCTGCAGACAAACCCCACTGGCTTCCAGTGTTCCCTCAGGAGCAGGTCAGGACCCCTGGGGCTTCTGCCAGGGCTGAGATCAATGTTGTGCTGGAGCAGCTCTGGAGTGTGTCGTGGGATTGTTTGTGCATTGCTCAGGGCTGGCAATTCAACAGCTTTGGGCCAATCCCAAAGCTGTTGAATGCTTCTGGATTGAATGGTCCCCTGCACTTGCTGTTGGCTGAGGAGCTTGCAGATAGGAGCAGAGAACCCTGTCACTAACCCCTCCCTTTGGACCCCAGCCGGTTGCAGTGTTTACAGGCTCACTGTGTTCTTCCTGTTATTACCCAACCACATATGGAGCTGCAGTGCCGCCCACCAGTGCTCCCAGATGTGTCTCACACCAGTGCTCCCAGATGTGCTCATCCATGTTTTACAAAGCCATTGAGCAGCCCTGACAACCAGCAAACCCCACAACAAGCAAACCCCACCTCTCAGAGTCACCAGCGAGTTCCTTCTCCTGCTCCAGTGTCTGGTGTGATCCCTCATTCAACCCTGCAACCCTCGCCCAGGTGGCCCCACCTCAGAGGCTTTTGTTGGAAGAGATGGATTAGAAAACCTCTCTCTTTTGTCTGGGGAAGTGGTGGTCCCCTGCACTACTGGGTGACTAATGCACTCCCACACTCTCCTCTTTGTTCCACTCTGCCCCCAGGGATTATTTCCCCTGCTCCATGGTGAGGACAAGCTTTTCTGCCCAGCTGGCATGGGTGCCAGCATGCCTTGTCTTTCCTGGAGAGTCTATGCTTGTGTCTGTCCTTGGAGGAAGGCCGTGTCTCCCTGAGTCATTGAGCTGAAGCCCATGTCCACACCAGCTGCAGGAGATGTAGAAATAGACAAGAGTCCTCAGCTGCCTCAGGCATGCTGGTGGCACATCCTCATCCAGCTTTAGCTGGGATTAAGCTCTCTGTTTATCTGGGTATGGGGTGAACCAAAGACACCAGCACAGTAGGGAGTTGGGGCTCCTGAGCTGGTTTCCCTTCACCTGGGACATCCATCCCTTCCTCTGGGCTCCTGTCCCATGCTGCAAAGAATGACAGAACCATAGAAGGTCCTCGGTGGAAGGGACCCACACGAATTACAGAATCACAGAATCATTAAGATTGGAAAATACCTCTAAGGTCATGGAGTCCAAGTCCTGTCCCTGCCCAGCCCCCCACACCAACCCCACCCTGTCCATCCCTGGCAGCGCTGCCCAAAGGCTCCTGGAGCTCTGGCAGCCTCGGGGCCGTGCCCATTCCCTGGGGAGCCTGGGCAGTGCCAGCACCCTCTGGGGAAGAACCTTTCCCTGCTCTCCAGACTAAACTTTCACTGACACAGCTTCATGTTGTTGCCTCAGGTCCTGTCACTGAGCAGCAGAGAGAAGAGATCAGCACCTGCCTGATCTCACAGATTAACCTGGTCCCTTGCTGCTGTGGCCCCATCACGGTGGTAACACAGGCTGTAATCATGGAAAATCTGCATTAAATTGTGGGGAACTTATTGCTGCCCCACAGCAAACCATGCTCCTGCATCTGGTGGATTGTCTGGTTATTTCAGGTCTCAATGCCATTTTCATATCTGGTCATGCTGAGGGGATCTGTCCCTCCTGCTATCAAAGCAGTTCCCTAAAAATTCACAGCATGCCTCTGTCCCTGGGCATGGTCAAGGCAGGATGAACGTATGGAGAGCAGCACTGTGTAGATCAACAGAGGTGACAGAGGTGAGACCCTGGCAGGCAGGCAGACAGACAGATAGCAAGCAGGATGGCAGGCAGACAAGGTGACAGCGTGGAAGGTAGAGAGGTGGCAGAGTGGTAGTGTGGCAGGGCACCCAGGCTGTGCTGGGCTGGCTCCCACGCAGCTGCTTGCTCATTGAACCTGCTCATTTGGACAGATTTTATGCTTCCCAACCTGAGTCCTGCAGAGGTGACATCTATTCTTGCCTTTCTTTGATGGTGCCCAAAATCCACATCCCTATTTCCTCAGACAAACAAGGCTGCTCTCACCTTCTGCCATCGGAGCAAGTTGCCTGCTTCGTCTTCCATGGAAGAGAAAGCCCTCCCCAACCCTTGCTTTTTCACACTGAATTTTCTTGTGCCTGGAGCTCGGGCACCGCCCGCCTGGGGCAGCCACCTCAGTGCAGACACATGCTCCTCCCCAGGGACATGACTGGGCTCCCTGTGAGTGGCTGGGGCTGCCCACACACCATGGGCAGAGGCACTGCCACCTCGGTGCCCTGCTCTCCAGCCTGTGGTGCCTTGATGGCGCTAAATGGGAGAGAAGAAATTACATGAGCCCCCCAGCCCTTACTGGGGCAGCAGCTGGCAGTGCCCGACCCTGGCTGGGCTGAGCTCAGACGGCCGTGTTAGGGTGCTCCCCACCTGAATGTACCGTCACGGGGTATTTGGGTATTTCTCTGGCTATACGTGTGTTTGCCTTGCCGACATTTCCTGGGACTGATTCCCAGCATGTCCAAGTTTTTGGTGCCTTCCTGTTTGCACTGGAGGCTGAGTATCCTGGGACACCAGTGATTGCAAAGGGCTTGGCACAGGCTCCCTCAGACCTTGGCTCACACCTCCTAGCCCCTTGGGGCTGGAAAGAAGGTGGCAAAAGTGACCCCATGAAGAGCACCCGCCCCCCCAGGAGGGAAGGGATGCTCACCCCCCTTTCAAAGCCACCCATAGACAGCCTGGGAACAGGATGGTCAAGTCTGTGTGAGACCAAGGTGTGGAGGACACTCACATCTCCCAGGATGGGTCCCACCACACCAAGGACCTCCTGCCAGTTAGGAACTTGCTCCAAAGTCCCCAAAACCAGAAGAGTGATGAGGAGCAAGAGGACCATCCCTACTTCCACAGGGCTTCCCCAACACTGTTTCTGTTCCCTACCATCCAGAAAAGAGATTTTTTTGTTCCTTTTCAGTCTTTGAAGACCTCATTGCTTGTCCATCTAAAGGTGAAGCAGGAGGTTTGAGAAAGGGATTAAGTGCAATCCAGAAAAGATCTCTCTGTGGTAATCCCTGGTGCAGTTGCACTATAGAGGACGGCAGATGAGTGCCTCCAAAGGTGAGGTGGGCAGCATGAAGAGTCAAGAATGGGCAGGTATTTTTCCCATAGAAACTTGAGAAGAGTCAGCCTGGGAAGGCAGAAAGGCAGTGGAAATGATGATGTGCTGAACCTCTGGGACAGGACTGTGGTTTCCTGTGGCATAATCAGCAGCAAAGGGAAATAATATTTTCACATAAATTAATATATTAACGTCTTGGAGTAGATTGACACGGATTTTCCAGGGTTAAGTGCTCCATGAATTGAAGTGAGGAGGTAAACCCCTGCAAACAGACTCACAGATTGAACATAGCAGTCCTGCAGAGAAGCTCTGCTCCACAGTGATGGGCACTGCCAGGGTGAGGGTGACTCTCTGTGCCCTTATTTAGCCATTTTCTTCCCCAGACTCTGCTGCCAGTCACTGCTTTGGGGACAGCACTGGAGCTTGTCCCCTGTGAGACTTCCAGCAGCAAAACCTGTGCAATGGAGCGGCACATCAGGGCTGGGGGCTCCTGCACCACCAGCCCTGGGCAAAGGCTTAGCCCCATGAGCACCTCGGTGCCCCAGTACCACAGTGATGGGCAGGAAGCTCTGCAGAAGGTCCAGCGCTGGTACAGTGTGTGCTGTGCATGAGTCAGCTGTGAGCAGCGGGAAAGCTCCTTGCTTCAAAACACATTGAGGCAGGCTTGAGGAGCCTCAGCTCACACCCTCAGCGTGAGGGTGTGACCCTCAGCCTGCAACCCAACTGCTCTAGGAGCCATGTCCTCCAGCCTTCTCTCCTTGTTTATTATTTTGTTCACTGTTGTGTCCCACTGCGTAAGCAAGCTGCAAATGTCCTACTCAGAGAAAGGAACCCAACTTCCTTTGGCTCGCTGCTCCCTATGCAAATGTATCACATTATTCACTTGTGGCCATATTGAAAATATACATCTGGGTTCCTCAGGGCTGTCATGAAGTTCTTGTGATGATTAAAAGCAGGAACACAGCCACAGTTGTTAATCATTGTAGATGAGAGGTTCTTGGAGCTTTTCTGCATCTCAGGATGTTCCCACGTCCCACTGAACCCATCTAAGGGCTAAGCCCCAGGGTGGGGGCAGGATGGGTTTGAGCCCGGGCTCAAGAACCTTGCCCGGAGGGGTAGATGGGCTGATCGCAGGGACTGTGGGATAGGCTGTGCCCAGGGAGGAGGGACAGGATTGGGCTGAGCCCTCCCGGTAACGGCGATGCGCGAGGGACAAAGCTGATTCTGAGCCCGGGGCGGTGCCTGGGGGGCCGGGCTGGGGCTGATTCGGGCAAAAGGACCGTGCCTGTGGGAGGTAGATCGGTCTGGTCCCGGGGCGGAGGGGGCAGGAAGGTCCGAGTCCGGGTCCGGGGCAGCCGCAGGACTCGCAGCTCGGGGCCGCCCCGCGCAGTGCCGCGGAGCCCGGTGTCCCGCCCGGGCGGGCCGGGGCGGCGGTGAC
>VXBQ01001822.1:109072-123239 GCA_013400175.1 Phainopepla nitens | reverse complement strand
CCGAGCCGCTCACCTGCCCGGCTCCGCCATGGCCCGCCGCCTGGCCGCCCTGCTCCTGCTCCTGGCCCTCGGCTGCCTACTGGGCATCCTCCTCCTCCTCCTCGGCTCCGGGGACACACGGGGCCCGCCGGGCTTCAAGGTGAGCGAGGCGGCGCGGGTTGGAGTGGCGGCGGGCACCGGGAGGTCCGGGGCTGCCAGGGGCTGGGGGAGCCGCCGTGGGCACCTCGGTGTATGGCATTCCCGGTGTGCGGGATTACCGGTGCGGGAGAGACGCCGGCATCAGAGGATCCCCAGCGTCACGGGAGATGCCGGGGCTGAGGGGTCCCTCATCTGCGGGGAGGGTCGCAGGGAGCAGCCCCGCCGCTGCGCAGGGACAGAGCTGCCCCAGCAGCGAGACCCATCGTGTGGTACCTCCGCTGCGGGACTCCCCGGATGCGGGACCCTCTGCCGCCCATCCTTTGTGCCTTAGGATGTGCGCTTTGGGAGAGGAATCTGTTGGACACACTGAAAGATAGCGGGCCCCAGGCCAGAACGGCCGAGTCAGCATCTGCTGCTGCGGCTCTGCCTGGACCAGGGCTCCCCTGCGCACCCCAGCATCTCCCCAGGCTCCACTGCATCGCCTGAGCCAGTGCTGCTGGGTGACAAATGCACTTTCCTTTGAATACAAGCTGCTTTTTTTTTTCCTTCCTTTTTCATTGTAAATTCAGATGATGAAAAAAGTTCCAGAACAATGTCCTTTTGTAGGCTAAGTCTTTTGTTTTAAAATAGTCCCAGGCTCTTGTCCTGAAAAATAGTTCATCTAAAACCCCCTTTTTCTCATCCCAAGCAGTTTACTTGGAAACTTTCTGAGCCAGCCTGCATGCCAGATGTTCCACTGCCTTCTCTCAGGGTTTGTCAGATGTAATGAAGACTAGAATGAGCAGACGAGCTGGCTTAGCCAAGATGACCATTTTTGCTCTTAGTATAACTACCAATTATTAACTCTTTCTCTGTGATGCCTCTCTTTGCCACCCGTTGCCACATGCTGGGGCATCTTGGGCAGTACCCTGAGCTGATTTCAAAGTGGATTTTATCTCTTGGAACATGGAGGAATTAGATCGGTACCAAGACCCCCATATGTAGCACTTGGATCAGCCTGGAAAGCTTTTCTTCTTCCTGGTTCCAAGTTGGACCTTTGGTTTAAACCAAATAAATTTCCAGAAACTTTTTTTCTTGTGCTTTTTTCGGTGCTTTTTCTCTCTCTGAGTGGTGGCACCTTCTAATCTGCAGGCAGTGCTGTGGTTTGGGGCCAAACATCCGTGAACGCCTGCCTGGGTCCTGACCCTGCTCCGCACAAGGCCTGGCCCAGGGACTCGGGGTTCCTGGACATGCCAAGTGCTCTGAGGTCCAGCGTGGTGTGTGCACCAGCGTCCAGCAGTGCCTGTTCCCATGGGGCTGGCACCAGGAAGGTGCTGAGGAGTTGCTTTTGCACAAAGCTCAGTGCTGTTTTGAGCATGGAGAACTTTGTGTTATTTTAACTCAGCCCAAAAGATGCCCACATGGTTTAGAGGTTGGTCCTGCTATGGGAGACCCTGGGCATGTCTTCTGACAGTCTGGACAAGATGTGGTCCTTGCCAAGTCAGTCCACGTTAGCTGCTGGATAGTGCTGTACCACTGTTGAGCTACAGAGCCACATCTTCCCTTTCCAGCTCCTTTGCTTGGAATATAGCCCTAAAGCTACCCTGGATTAGTTATCTTGCTGCTGAGGGACTGATCCTTCCCTCATGGGTCCTCAGTGGAACTCACGGCCTGACTGCCCTGAGCTGCTGCCTGCTCTTGACAGTCCTTTTCTTTCATCTTTTGGCAAATGTATCTCTGACAGTTTCTACGTCCTGTGGCTGCTGTGGCTATTGCAGCAGGAAGGAAACCTGTCGCAACTCACTGCAAACCTGGGTGCTGCACAACCTCACCACCCTTGAGAGAGGCAGAATGGTGGGGGGCCAAGGATGAGCCCCTCATGCGACATGGGGCAGCCTGGAGAGCCAGTGGGAGAGGAGTTTTGGGTATGGCCATGGGGCACAGTGCCAGGCAGCAGCACATGGGGCATTATCACTGTCGCCATCTGCCTCCTCCCCTGGGCAGAGCCATACAGTGATCAGGAGCCCCAAGCCCTACCCATGGCCTTTGGGAACATGACTGTCCTCTGTGTCCCCTCTGCAGGGGCTTTAGGACTGAGCAGCTGACTGGGGCTAGGCTGAGTGGCGTTGCACTGGGGCAGAGCCCTTGGCACCATGGGTGACCCAGGAGGCAGCAGAGATAGGGCTGGCTGGCATTGGAAAATTGTCCCAGTGTGGGGCCACAGTGGAGACCCCTCTGTGTCCCCCCGCCCCCCCTGCCTAGAGCATCACCAGGGTCTGGTCGGGGGGTTCTGTTAGAAAAATTCCTGTGCCACCAGGAGATGCTGGTGTTGGGGACTGTCCCACATGCATGAGTCCAGGACCAAAGCAGGCAAACATGCCGAGGCAGATGAGAGGGGTGATGGGAGCCAGATGCTGGTGTGGGAGTGCACCAGGGCATTCCTGTGTCTCCTCAGTCCTCATTTGCAGTGTGCTTGTTAGCAGGCATGGAGCAGCTCAGCCTCTAAGAGCTGAGGGCAGCACTTACACTGCAAATCACTGTCGGGATGGGATCGTATCCTTCCTCTTGGGGCTTCCCACCTGTAGGGTCCCTGGAGCCCACCTGCCCATGCCCATGGCTCAGCTGTGACTCAGACCCACACGGCAGTGCACTCTGCTCTGGGGAATGCTGTGGCTCTGATGCCCAAGCCCAGGGTCTGGACAGGGACAGAAGCTAAGACAGGGACAGGATCTGGGACCAGGAGCTGGCACCATTGCACACCACTGCAGGTGACCCAATTCATGATTTCTGTGTGAATGCTGGAGGCATGGGGTACCCTCGGGACTGGAGAGGATTCCTTCATCAGTGGGAACATACTATGGTGCCCAAGTCTGCTTCGGTGCCTTCGTGCACCATGCACACAATTCCCACCCCTGCTTACCGCTGCCAGGCGAGGACGGCTTCTCCACAGGGGCAGGCCAAACCCCGTGCCCCCAGGAGGGGCAGGCACAAGGCTGTGGTGACTCCTCTCATGCTGGTGGCTGTGGGGTGAGCTGTGGCAGCAGTTGGCCAGGCACTCTCTGCAGTGGTAGCACCATCGTGTTGCAGCACCTTACCTCATCCAGGCCGAGCGCTGCTGCCGCCACCGCCAAGGCCGGGGGACTCCACACCCGGTGGCAAGGGGCTTGGGGTCTAAGAGGAGAGACCCCCACCCTGACCCACAGGTGTTGGCAGCAAAGGCTCTACGGTGTGCCTACACGGGGCAGCCAGTTCCGCATCCTGCCCCAGCAGTGCCACTGTCATCCCAACAGGTTACCTCGGCATGGGGCTTGCCCTGGGTGCAGGCTCCGTGCTGCCTCTCACTGCCTGCACTTCTCTGGGCACGCACGTGGCATATGCACCCACGCACACCCATGCACACGCTCCTCTTAAAGGCGTGTATGCACAGACACGTTCACCCATGTGCACGCACACTGGCACTCTTACGTGCATGCACACCTCACCTGTGCACACCCATGTGCAGGCACCCCCACACACCTACCTCCACACCTAAATTTGCACACACCTTTGTATGCCCACGCACAAACACGCGCACACTCCTGCAGCATGTACACCACATGCACATATATGCATGCACACGTGCACATACATGTGTGCACCTCTCTACATGTACAACTCCACCCCAGGTACATACACCCACAAATGCACCTTGGTACCGGCTCTCCATGGGGTGGGAAGTGGGGCACAGCCAAGCCAGCCCAGCTGAGGGCAGGAAAAAACCCTGGGAACCAGCCTTCCCCCTGTCACGGGTGGCGGGTCTCCTGCTCACCCTGGAGCCAGCCGTGTGACCATGTCCCTTCCTGCCAGGGGGTGAGTCCCCAGCATCCCCCTCCCAGGCTGACCCCATTCCTGGTGGGTGGCACCAGGTATCCCTGGCACTGCCGGGCATCCTCATTGTCTCATACTCCAGCATCTCTCAGCCCTTGCCACCATGTAGATAGCCCTGTCTCCAACCTTGTCCCTCTCTGTGGACTTCAGCCTCTCCATGGCAGCTCCAGGCTGGAGACTACTCCCAGGGTCTTGGCTGTGCTCAGCCTCGGGTTTGGGGATGACCTATCGATGCCTTCCCTTTGGGGACAGCCTTGTCAACCTGTTCCTGCTAGTGTCACTCCAAGTGATACTTGGGGTAACGCGGTGCCTTGTGAGCAAACCGGAGACATCTGCATGGTAGCTGCAGGGTGTGTGGGCCCATGTGCCACGGAGGTGGACAGAGGGGGTCCCCTGGGGCTGGACCCTCCTCAGATCCCCTGGGCCTGGTCAGTGACTGCTCATCAGGGGACACAGGGGTGACCACGGGACCCCAGGTTGGGCAGGCAAGGCAGAGGTTGCTCTGGCGAGAATGGATGCCACGTGCTGGGCAGAGAGGGTGTTGAGAGCCCTCTAAGCCTGCGCAGAGCACTCACCCCAGCACCCAAACCAGGAGGCTGGGGAGAGGTGTTGGAGGGACTTGTCAGCCTCTTTCCTTCTCTTTGCAGTGTTTGTCAGGAGCTGAAGGTGCTCCACTGCTCCAGCCTGGCCACAGAGGGGATTCTCTGCTGGCTTGTAGCTTTTGGCTCAGGGCATGAGCAAATCACTGGGAGGGTCTGGGAGGGTCACCCATGTGAGATGGTCCCCTGAGGGGACTGCTGCAAGGCCATGACTTCACGGTGTAACTGGGGCTACCTATAAGTGGGGACCTCAGGTGTCCCTGCCTCTGCCCTGAGACTTCTGTTGCCTGAGCTGGTGAAATCCAGGTGATAGGGACAGAGGTGGCATGGAGCACCCATGGCAGACAGGGCTGGGGTGGCTTCCAGAGCCAGGCAGGGACAGGAGCTGCCTACTCCAGCCCTTGGCTCTATTGAGTCTGGGCAGGGCAGGAGCAGACAAAGACTCATAGGAGGTTTAAGCGTTAGGTGGCTTCACCCCAGAGATGGTCAGTTGGGGTGGTGCTGAGTCCTGCCTTGCTTTCCCACCATACTCACTGTGCCCTGAGGGGTCACTGTGGGGGCCAGCATGGGCAGCACCAAGACCATGGGCAGCAGGGGTCAGGCAGAGGGGTCTGCCCAGGGGTGCTGCAGGCAGCATGTATGGTGTCCCCTCCCTGGGAGCTGGGTAACCTTGTTTGGCAGGAGGAGTAGGGTTATTTATAGCCAGAGAATGGCCGAGCCATACAAGGGCAGGAGGGATGAGGGGCCTGGCTGCCCTTCTTTGGCCAAGAGCATCCCGAGGAGCTTTTTCAGGTGTCCCTCCCCACCACCAGTCCCAAGGACCTGCTAGCATGGCTCAGCAGGCAGCCCGGAGTGACGGTA
Organism: Phainopepla nitens; assembly: GCA_013400175.1. Taxonomy (NCBI): domain Eukaryota; kingdom Metazoa; phylum Chordata; class Aves; order Passeriformes; family Bombycillidae; genus Phainopepla; species Phainopepla nitens. The sequence continues at coordinate 117,795 of VXBQ01001822.1, read as the reverse complement.
ACCTGCAGTGGGGGAAGAGCCCCCTGAGCTGCACTCAGAGGGGTCCCCTTACCCAAAAAGACAGAGTCCCTGTGCTGTTCCAAACAGCATCCCAGGATGGCCATATCACACTCCCAATCACATCCCAGGCAGTTTGGGCAGGTGGGAGCAAAGCCTGCCTCTGCCAGATGATGCTCCAGAGCTGCTGAGCACCGACAGCGTAGGAGTGGTTGTGCACTGAGCCCCAGTGCCCTCCCTCGGTAGGGGCTGGAGCAGCCAGGGGGACTTCAGCCTCCAGGCCTGACCCACTGCCTTCCCCCTGCAGTATGGCATCGTGCTGGACGCTGGGTCCTCCCACACCGCCATGTTCGTCTACAAGTGGCCTGCAGACAAGGAGAATGACACCGGGGTGGTCAGCGAGCACAGCATGTGTGATGTGGAGGGTAAGGGCTGGCCCTGGTCTGGGGCTGGTGGCTGCTGGTGGTGTCTGTTGCGTCCCTGTGGCAGGGCAGCCTGGTGTGAGTGCCCCTGCCATGCCCAACTGCCTCCCTCTGTATTCACTGGTGTAGTGGTGTGTTCTAAAGGGTTCAGTTCTATTCCTAAAATGTCTCCCAACTCCCCTCAAGGCTTGCAGCTGTGCATGCTTGTGGTTTATCTTTTCCTGGCAGGTACTGAACCACCAGGGAACAATCCAGCTCCCTGCCTAGCCCCGTGGGGAGCCAGGGTCGTTTTTCCATTCTCCATTTATCAACCTTTCCCAGGCTGTCAGCTAGCAGGGGATGCAGTGTGGGCAGGGAGATGTGGCCAGACCCTGGATGGCTCCATGACCACAGAAAACTGCTTTTTGGACAGCCTGGAAGCAGCAAAGCTGCTCACCAGGCATCTTCCCACTGAGCATCATCCCCTCACCAGCAGAGAGCAATGCTGTTTCCTCTTCACAGGTCCTGGCATCTCCAGCTACAGCTCGAACCCTCTGGCGGCTGGGACAAGCCTGGAACACTGCCTGAACCAGGCTCTGAGAGATGTGCCCAAGGAGAAGCACGTAGGGACCCCGCTTTACCTGGGTGCCACGGCTGGCATGCGCCTGCTCAAGTGAGTGCTCAGGGGGGCCCTGTCGTGCCACTCTGACATCCCAGCTTGCCACACACAGCAGGGGTGGGGGTGGTGAAGGATGGCTGAAACGTTGCCCCTTTGCTGGGCAAAGCTCTTCACCACACAGCTGCCCAGTGCTGTGTCCCCTGCAGAAGTGGTCCTGCCTTTCAGAGCAGGATATGCTCTGCAGGGCACAGCCAGCACAGCACTAGTGGAAATGGGCTGCTGGGGGGCCAGCACCAGGAAAACCCACCCACCCACTTTTTGGATGCTAGGAGGAAAATCCCTTGCACCCACTGCCAGCCTGATGGGACACAGTGAGAATAATCACCCCTCAAAAAGCACAAAGGGGGAGGACTTGTGCTCCCCTCACTCAGCCCAGGCAGGATGGATTCCATTGTCCCAGCAGGAGGGAGCACACTTCATTCCTGCTACCTGCCTCCTCCAGCAGAGACAAAGGGAATTAGCTGGCGGTTTTTCAGGACATGCCTATGGGTATGTCCCAAGGCAAGGGCCCACCTCTCTTCTGGGCCCTGCTATGGCAGTGGTGGCCCCCAAGGGCTCTTGGGACAGAGAGGGCTCTGCAGCACTGTGGCACAGGCCTGTCCCTCTCACTCTCACTTGGCCCACAGCATTTCAGACCCACAGGTGTCGGACACTGTCCTCAGAGCTGTAGCAGCCATGCTGAAGAGGTACCCCTTTGATTTCCGGGGAGCAAAGATCCTGTCAGGGGAAGAGGAAGGAGTCTTTGGCTGGGTCACTGCAAACTATCTCCTGGAGAACTTCATCAAGGTGGGCAGGGGATAGTGACGTCCACTGGGATGGCTGTGGTGGCTGGGCAGCTCATCATGCACTTTTGCCTGCTCTTGTTCTCCTTGGCTCAGCGTGGATGGCTCGGAGAATGGATCCAGCCTCAGAAGAAGACCCTGGGGGCCATGGACTTCGGGGGTGCTTCCACACAGATCACCTTTGAAACCAGGGACACAATTGAAAACCCCAGAAACGAGGTGATGCTGAAGCTGTATGGCCAGGCATACAAAGTCTACACGCACAGCTTTCTCTGCTATGGGAGGGACCAGGTCCTCAAGAGGCTGCTCTCCAAGCTCCTCCAGGTAGTGTGTACTTGATGTGGATGCTGGCTGTCACGACCCCACAGTTGCCTCCTCACCCTGGTGTTTATGCTGTCCCTTAGCCCTGGACCAGCTGCACACCTTTACCAGCCAACTTGGGTTTTGCCCCCAACCCTCTCCTGTGTTCCCAGGGCTGTTTCCCACCATCTCCATCAGATGATGCAGCCCTTGGCTAGAGCCAAGACACCCCAAGCCATTTTGAGACACTTGTGGCAACTGCTCTGTGTCTCACTGCTCAAGCTCTGGGGAAGCTGTGGCTATGGCACAGCTCATGCACCCCATGTGTCCCTCCTCTGGCAGGCGGAGAGCTACCAAGAAACTGTCTCCCATCCCTGCTGGCCTATGGGCTACAACAAGAGCCTGTTGATGAGCAGCATCTACGACAGCCCCTGCACAGAGAAGGAGAGGCCAAGCCTTGCCCTCAACACCACTGTTACCTTGGTCGGCACCGGGAACGGGAACCTCTGCGCTCTGCATGTCAGCAAGCTCTTCGACTTCACCAGCTGCTCCTTTTCTCACTGCTCCTTTGATGGTGTTTTCCAGCCGAAGGTTTCAGGAAGCTTCATTGTAAGTCCCAGCATGGAGGAGGGTGGTGACCCGGCTGCTGGCTGGGCAGGTTGTGCCCAGCTCCCCAGCATCATGTGGCAGCAAAGTCAGACCCCCAGCTCTGCAACAGTGGTTGTTGGTGCCCACCACACTGGCCAGAGTGTCGGCTCATGGGGAGAGAGTTTGCTCCCAGCCTGTCCCACAGCTGGTCCTTTCCCTCCATCAGGCCTTCTCTGCCTTCTTCTACACGGTGGACTTCATCCAGACCGTGATGGGAAGACCCGTGCATCTGCCCAGCGACCTGAAGGATGCTGCAGAGACCATCTGTGCCACCAGCTGGAGTGAGGTGGGCTCCCTGGGCATCCTGGGAAGGAGTGGGCTGCTTCATGTGGGGTATCACGGAGGCTTCGAGGGAAGCCCTTGGAGGTCACTGGGTTTCCTGGCACCAATTGACGGCTCCTACATGGGACTGGGAGGGGGCTCAGGTGGGTAGGGGCAGCCTTGGCCTCACAGATGTAACCACCCTGAGGTTCAGGCCACAGACACAAGCCTGGCCATTGCTGGCTTGACCCCTCTTCTCTTTCCCATCCAGCTGCTCCAGAAAGCCCCAAAGCTGGAGAAGAGGCTGCCAGATTACTGCGCTGTCAGCACATTTGTGTATTTGCTCACCACCAAAGGCTACAGCTTCAACAACCACTCCTTCCCCAACATTGCCTTCCAGAAGAAGGTGGGTAGCGCCAAAATACATCCCCATCCCATGGGATCTCTTTGGAGTTAGGCCAAGGAACCCTGCAGGAGAGATGGTCCTCACAGAAGGATACACAGAAGAGCCAAGCAGAATCAAGGGAGATCTCAGTGAACAGGGGCAGGATGGAACTCTCAGTTTTTGGAGGGATCTCCTAGGGGATGAAAACAAATGAGCTGAGCTGGCTGTTGGGGTGGTCATGGGGTCAGGTCCTTCAGCCCTTCCTTGGCCCTCAAGACACCAGCCATCCCAAACAATGCTTTGCTGAGGCTTTTTGGGAAGTTACCTCAGGGCAGGATCCCGCTTTTGTCTGCACGTGCTATGGGATGTGCAAGGAGATCGGGACTGGCCTGAGCATACGAGGTTTTACTCCCAGGGGATGAGCCCAGTTCAGCATGGGAGGGTCACTGCTCCGTCCCTGGGCTGTGGGCTCCCCCACACTCTTCTCCCTTGGGCTGACACTGGGGCTGTCCCTGAAGGGTCTGGAGCACAAGTCTTACAAGGAACAGCTGAGGGAGCTGGGGAAGCTCAGCCAGGAGAAAATGAGGCTCGAGGGGGACCATCTCACTCTCTGCAACACCGTGACAAGAGGTTGTAGCCAGGTGGGGGTTGGTCTCTTCTCACAGGTAACAAGTGACAGGACAAGAAAATGTCCTCAAGTTGTGCCAGGGGAAGTTTCAGTTAGATTTTAGGAAAAATTCCTTCATGGAAACTGTGGAAAGTGCCCAATGTCAGGCATTGGAACAGGCTGCCCACAGATGTAGTAGTTACCATCCCTGGAGGGATTTAAAACACAAGTGGATGTGGCACTTGGGCACATGGTTTAGTGGTGGCCTTGGCAGTGCTGGTGTTACTGCTTAGACTCCATGATCTTAGATATCTTTTCCAACTTCAGTTATTCCATGATTCTATGATTCTAAGGTCTCCCGAGGCCCATGCAGCTGGGCTGGCTGGGTGCTGACCACACCATGCTGTTTCCACAGGCAGGAGAAACCTCCATTGGCTGGGCCCTGGGCTACATGCTGAACCTCACCAACATGATCCCGGCAGAGAAGCCCTCCTCCCACAAAAGCATATTGTACAACTACTGGGTCATCCTCATCCTGCTCTTCGTGGTCACCACCCTGACATCCCTGGTGACTGCCATCTGCCTACTCCGGCATAGCAAGTCGAGCATAATCTGATGGTAGGGACAGGGTGGGCCACGTCTGCAGCACCATCCTACCTACTGGAGGCTCCATGGTCTGAATGCTTGGGATGTGGCAAGTGCTCAATGTCCTCCTCCAAGGCCTGACACCGTCCCAGAAGGACAGCTGTTCCCTTTTGCCCTTCCCTTGCCCTCAAGCTGCAGGAAGGGAAGGACAGAAGAGGATCACTGGCCCTGTGGGAGAAGGGCTTAAATGTTTCCCAGCACTACTCAGGGATGGACCCTGGAGCAGGCTTGGGAATGGACATTCAGAGCTAGGACATACTTTTGCCACCAGAGCTGAGCTGAACCGGGCCAATGAGCCCAAGCAACAACAGGATTTATTTTCATGTGTATGAATGGGGAATATTACTTACACTAGTCTTTATAGCCAACCTCGCTAGCCTGTCCCTGGAGCATCAGCCCTGCCTCCTGGGGAGCTCTGGGCATCTCCTGAAGCCCACGCTGTTTTTCTGGCTGGTCACAGTGCCCTCCCTGAAGGCAAGGTCTTGGCCTTGGCCATTGTCCTCAGCTTTGGGTAAGGACTTAGCAACAACCAGATGTGGGAAGATGGCAGCTTCCAGGTCCCACTTCAACAACCAGACATGGTGCCTTCACTATCCCTGTGGTTCCCATGCCAGACTTGCCTCTGCCACAGCCAGAGACTCCTGCACACCTTGGCTGCTGCAGCTCCGTGGTGCATGGCCATGCTGGCACAGGGCCGATGAGCTCCCGCACTGTGGGGCTTCACTCTGCTTTGGGATTTGAGCCTGGCATTACCAGGCAGCTGGGAGGATGCACCTTCATTTCCAATTGAGTAAGAACAGGGATGTACAAACATGAAGAAGGTTTGGTTTTGTTTGTTTGAGTTTTTTTAATAATCTGAAATAAACCTCTGTAACCACTGCTATGGCTTAGTGGCTTGTTCAGCCTGGCTGTCCCATGGGGGCAGAGCCCCTCAGCCACATCCACAGGTCAGGCTCTGCCCAAAGGTCTCAGCCCTTGCAGCCTGTCCAGTGCTGAGGCACCATCATGGCTCTGTGTGCTCCACCAGCCTGGAGATGACCTCAAATAGACCAAGGTGGGCTGGAAACCTCACTCCAGACGCAGGCCCACCTGGAGGTGGAGGAGTTCCAGCCAGCCACAGTCACCAAGCTCATGTTTCCCCAGTGCTGGAGGTGCAGTCACCCCAAAGCCGGGAGCAGGCAGCTCAAGCTGTCCCTCACTGCCACAGCCCCCAACAGTACAACCTGGCAGCAGCCTCCAGTGCCAGGGCCCAGAGCTGTGTTCAAGGGTGGCAGCAAAGCAGCTCACATTTGCTACTGCAGCCACTGGCAGCTCAGAGACACCAGGACACACATCGCGGTGCTCGGCAGCTGCATGGGACTGGTCCCAGACCTCCAATCCTTTGGGAAGCTTCCCCCTGCCCTGCACATTCCACAAACACTGGAGAGGAGTGGCTGTAGGGAGCTGGAGTTTCTCACTGCCCTCTTTGCTCCTGTTGGCAGCACCAATTCTGCTCCACGGGTTTGCTCACTTCCCGACACCTTTCCCTGCCCCAGCTGAACTCCTGGAATGCCATGCTTGACTTAACACACCTGTTCCCTGCAGCACTTTGCTTTCAGCTCTTCCACTGGCTGCTCCCCATCTCTCTGCATAGAGCAAACCTGATTCCAGTTCAGAGGATGCTGTGAACCCCCAAGCCCCGTTTCCTCCCCAAGCTTCTCATCTCCTCAGCACAGGGACTCCCTCCTGTGGTGAGCTTCAGGGCCTGTCACACGGAGAAGGCATTTCTGGTTCCTGAAGCTGAAATGCTGCTTTAAGGGCAGCTCCCAGAATTCAGGCTGGGTTTCCTCTTCTAAGAAATTCAGCTGCAGCTGAATCAGAGCTTGACATCCACCAAGAGCAGACAATTTACCTAGTCAAGACTTGGAGTTTGACATGGAAAAGCCCCACGTGCCCCACTGTGTGCATGGGATTTGAGACAGTACCATTACCTTGCCAAGCAGTTATGGATCTGGATGGGCAGTCTGGGACTAGCCAGTGACAGGTGAGCACTGCAGAGAGGGGCCCCGGGCACATGGTCACCCCTGTTGCAGGCGAAGAGGACACCCCAGAGGCCACCCAGCTGTGGAGTTCAGCTCAAACCTGTTCAGGTAGGTATGACAAGCCTTGCTGCTGGGGTGGAAGGGACATGGGGACTGGCTGGGCTCATAAGCAACATAAAGAAACACAAGCAACACAGCAACAGCTCTGCCCTCACAACTTAGCCCAGACCTGTCCGTGCCTGCAGCAATCCAGGTGCTGACTATGACTGCCACCACCATAGAGGGACCAGAGCTCTCTGCTCCAACATTCACTGCAGAGGTTGCCTCAGGCTGACATTCACCACCTCCTCTGTCCTTCACCTCATCCACAAGGACTGCCTTCAGCTCTCAACTTTTATTGTACCCTCAGTGCAATGTGTAGAGGCCATGGGGCAGGCAGCAGCAATCTCTGAGGTGCCTCCACCACGCTCTCACTGCAGGATCAAGTCCTCCAAGCCTTCCAGCAGTGTCACCAAGCCCACCATCCTCACAGGCAGCATGGGCACCTTCAGGCTGGGCAGGCCAGAGGGGGTGAAGCGAGATATGGGCACAGCATGCTATGCTCTGCTGGCTACTCCACCACGTCGCCGTACCTGTTCCTCCTCACCAGTGCTGCGGCGCTGTCCCTGTCCTCTGCACTGGGGTGGTTTTCTGCAACAAGAAAGTACAAGTTCCCTGGACCTCCAACTACCCCGGTGAGTTTGCCAAGGGGGGCAAAGAACCACACAGCCTTGGTGAAGCATGTAAAGCCTCTTCAAGTTGGCCTAGCTTTGGGAACTGAAGGTATGTGCGGGAGAGAGCAGCGAGCAGCCACGAGAATTGTCCAGCAGCACCTGTCTTGATGTCCAGTTCTGCCCACCCTACTAAGCAGCAAATCCCTCCACACCTCAGTTGCTCTCTCCTTCTCTTACCTTCTCCTTCCTCTTCCAGCAAACGAGCCTTTTGTGCTGGCTCCTGTGAATACCCAAAGCAGGCAGGGCAGGAGGCACCCAGCCCACATCATCAGCCCTGCTCAGGAACCCACCGTGCCAGGTGCACAGAGGGATGGGAGAAGCATGAAACCAGGTAAGGAGCTCCACCCACCATGGGTACTCCTGCTCCCTTGGCTGCAGGGTGCCAGTGTGGGACTTCTAATGAGATTTTGGCAATGACACAGTCACCAGCCTAATTACAAGACGGGAATAGCAAAGTAATTATTGCAGCAGGGAAGAACCAGGCACGATAAGCTCAGGGAAAGCAGTAGGAAGATATGACTGTACCTGCGGCCTGAGACACTCCATCAGTCATGGCGAGCTCCTGTGGGGACTTGCCTGTCTCCAAATAAATCCAGAAGTTGGAGCATTTCTGTGTCTCAGCTCTGGTTACGAGGTAGCTTCCGAGGGACCCTGCAGCTGGGGCGGCCGAGGTGCTCCTATGAGTGCCAGCAGCACCTCGGTGGGGACAGCACCTGCTGCCACGAACCCCCCTGAGTCCTGGGGACTGGGGTACAGGGAGGTGGCTGGAGCCAGAGACGAGCCCCCATAACAATGGCAAACTCCTCTCAGTACCGCTCGGGCTGGGCACTTACCCGCAGCCAGCAGCAGGCTCCACTGCGGGCTGTACGGCAGCTTCTGCCGCGCCAGCTTCTGCACTGCGAAGGCGGCCCCGCTGCCTGCCGAAACCGGGACCGGGGTTACCGGACACGGCCGGGACGTCCCCGCTGCCCCCGGGGAGCGGCCAAGGACAGCCCGGGGGATGCCGGGGTGGCTGGACCGGCCAGTACCTGCCAGGAAGGTGCCGATGCCCTTCATGAAGGCGTGAGACTGGCAGGCCGCGTACTGCTGCAGCGCCTGCGGAGACGCGTTAGCGCGGGGGCCTGAGGCCCACCCGGCCCCCTCAGCGCCGGCCCCCGCACCCCCAGGTCCCCCCGCCCGTCCCCCGCAGGGCGCACCGGGTGCTTGGCGGCCACATCATCCTCC
>VXBQ01001822.1:67266-105552 GCA_013400175.1 Phainopepla nitens | reverse complement strand
AGGAGCCAGGGACGTCCCTGACATTGGCACTGCACAGTCAAGGGCTGGCACTCAGGAGGGCATGCAGAGAGGAGTGGGATCTGTGGGAGGGCATTGTGCTGGGCAGGGTTCCTGGGGAGAGGGATATTCGGGAGCACAGAACTGAGAGAACAACTGGGAAAGGAGCAGGGGCTTGCTGTAGGCACCAAGAGCAAAGTGAGGGCATGGGGATGCCAGGGAAAGGAGAAGGGCATGGTACTGGGATACCTGTGGCTTACCTGGACAATGTTGAGCTTGGGCAGCAGGTTGCAGTCGGCCAATGTGAGGTGGTCTCCGTCAAGGAAGCGGCGCTGAGAGGCTCGGAGGTGGGGGTCCTGGGCCAGCTCATGCTCCAGAGGGGCACTCAGGTACTCATCCAGCTTCAGCAAGGCCCGCAGCAGGCTCCGCTGCAGTGCTGCAGGGAGGGTGGCCAGGTCACAGGACAGCCCTGCTGCGGGCATGGGGCCCCCGCTCTGCTGTGGCCTCCTGCCAGCCCAGCCCTGTGTCCAGGCAGCAGCTGTCAGCCTCTTCCCACCTGCCTCTGCCCTCCCAAAGAGACCTGGCACAGCCACACTGGCCTGCGTCGGGAGGGCAGGTCCTGGACAGACCCCACTGGAGTGGGTGGGGAGACTGGGAAAGCTCAGTGTGACCAGGCTAAGCTGTGGGGCGTGGCACCCGAGGGGCTGCATGGGGTGCTCCCCAACCCGTTCCTCACCCTCGTCCTGAGCAGGTACCGGGTTCTTGATGAAGGCAGAGAACTTGTGGAAAATGTCATTCCCAGCCAGGCGTGACTCCGGGTACTGCGGGACCAGACTGGGGCACCTGTGGGGGAAATGGGGCACAGCTGAGGGAGGTAGCAGAGGCTGACAGGCTCATCTGCTGTCAGCCCCCTCATCCCTCAGCTTGTCCTGCCCTTCTTTGGGGGAGGGCCCGTTCCTCATCTCAAGGCAGCACCAGCCACTGACATGGGGGGGCCCAGCTGGTCCTCCAGAAACTCCTCAATGGTGATGGTGTCGGTCTTGGGCTCGCCGTTATAGAGGAGGACGGGCAGCTGGGCCCCTGGCGCGAAGTCCTTCAGCACGTCCAGCGCCCTGTGGGAGATGGGTACGCCGCTGATGCCTGACATATCCAGGGCACCGTGTGCCTGTGTATGTTTGTATTGTGCATGTGTGTCCCGAGCAAAGGGGGGCTGGTGCACAGGGTGGTGCCCTCAGGCCCCTCCTGCCTCAGTGTGTGCCCAAGGAAATACCTGCCAACCTCCCCCAAGTCACCTGGGGAGGTACAAAAAGCTCCACGCATCCCATAGTGCCCACCCTTCACATCCCTTCCAAAAGTGTTGGGGACCTCCCAACCCTCCACCCTGCATGGATCCTGGCCTCAGGGCTGGCACCCCTTGGAAGTGGGCCACCACTCACCTTTTCACATCCACAGTGGTGAGGGTGAAGGGCACCCCTTTGAGCAGCAGCACCATGAAGAGTCGCTGGCAGAAGGGGCAGTGCCCCACGCTCTCCCCATCTTCACTTGCCTGTGGGCACAGGAGAGCTCAGCTGCCCTTTTGCCCTGGCATTGTCCCAGTGGGGGCAGCCTCAGAGGGTACAGGGTGAAGATGATAGGGCACATGCCCCAGCCCAGACTGGCAAGCTGTGCTGCAGTCCATGGCACCTGCTATGCCAGGCAGGGTGCCAGCTCCTGGCCCCTGCCTGCTCCCAGAGCCTCAGTGCCACACCCCAGAGCAGCACAGCAGGTACTGGCCCTGGCACCCTCTGGGGACAAGGACCCCCAGGCTGGCGCCAGCCTCACAGTGCCAGGGGGACAAGGGCTTCAGAGCAGTAGTGGCAGCAGGGGTGGCAGTGGGAGGTGACAGTCCAGCAGCAGAGATGTGCCGGAGGAAGGTGACAGCAGTACTGGTGGCCCTGTCAACCCCAGCCACAATCCCAGATGAGCCCTGTCCTGCCCTGCACAGCCAGACAGGCTGCCCCAGCCAGGTGGTGGCTGGGAAGGGCCTGGCAGGTGCAGGCAGATGCTGTGGTGCTGGGATGCTGGGCCCTGCTTTCGGGGGAAACCTGGTCCGACCTCCCCAGGTTTAGCCCCCACAGCCCCTGTGCCTTCAGGGCAGGAAGCAGCAAGCAGTGCACCCTGGAGAAGAGCCCGAGCTGCCCGCTGCTCACTGCCTGTTGTCAGCCCCATTGCCTACCCGGTGCCTGACCCCTGCTCACTATCTGCCCCCCTGCCTGCCCAGTGCCCCACGTCTGGGCACTGCAGTGGGTGGGGACGGCTCAGCCACCCGACCACAGCTGGGGCTACCCACTGGCCTGGGGCACTGACCTCAGGACCCCCCTCACCTTGATGAAGAGCTGGATTTGAGGTTTTTCGGCCATGCTGCGTGGCGGCTGCTGGTGCACTGCTGGCTGCACCCTGAGTGCCCCAGCTGAAACCACGGCCACTCCCAGCCCACATTCCTCCTCGGGGTGCACCCGCTCCCACCCACGCCTGGCCTCATGGCACAGACAGAACGCCCTGCCATGGGGCCCCGCCACCGTGGCTGCTGCCAACCCCAGGCTGGTAAGGGCAGCTGGAGGCATTGCCAGCTGCTGCCACTCCTGCCTGTACCCCCAGCCACCCCACACTGCCTGAATGATGACAAGCACTGGGCACAGACCTGTCTTGTGCCCAGCACCCCTTGCTCTAGCAGGACCCTGCACCCCTACCCTGGGCACTGCCCCTCTCCTCCTCCACCCAGGCACCCAGCCCTGCCCTTCCCCTCAGGCCCAACTACACAGCCTCAATGGATCCAGTTATTATTTTTTATTTAAAACGATCATTATTTTCACATTTCATCTTCTTTTTGTTTGGTAGCAATATACAGGCAGCTCCAAGCCGTCCCCAGCCCCAGGGGCCCCATGCCCGGGGCTGACCATGGCACTGGCCAAGGACGTGCAGGGGGAGGCAGGGCTGGAAGCGGGGCCAAACTCAACAAAGTGAACAGTATTAAGGCAGCGGCCACCGTTGCCCTGGGACAATGCCCTGGGGCGCTGCCTTCCTGCTCCCACCCTTGGAGTGACTCTAGCAGTGACTGTGCCCGGGCCGCCCTAAGCCCAGGGCAGCAAGGCCACCGTGGCCACCCAGGCTGTATAGGCACCTCTGCTGACCCTCAGAAGCCATGGGGATGACAGCATGGTGGCAGGAGGAAGACCGGGTGGACAGGGAAGACATTTTGTGACTAGGGTGCCAGTGCCCTTCTGGAGCCTAGAGCAAGAGTGTAGTGTGGCAGGTATGGAGCAAGGATAAAGCCCAGAGCACAGCAGCACTGCCCACCCAGGGGTGCCCCAGGGTGCCACCAAGGTGACAGCTGGGGACTCAAAGATGACACTGTCCCCTCTCCCTGATGGCAAAGGGCAAACTCTGAGCTGGCTTGTTCCCCAGCATCCCCTGGGGAAGGCAGAGTGTGGCCAGCATAGCAGCAGGGGCATGCTGGTGGAGGCTGCCCCCCTGTGCCCTCCAACTCATCCCAGATTGAGCCAGTTTCCCATATGCCATTAAAAAAAATATGGTCTGAAAAATCTGAAAATAGAGCTTCTTCCCCCAGTTTTCCCCCTATTGAAAATACTGTATATTTTATCACAATCTATAGCAGGTGGTATATGGGGCTGATGGGGCTAGGGGGCATGGGGACAGTTGAGGCCAGGCCCTGCTCCTGTGCCCAAGTGGGGCCAGAGCCAGCCTCTCCCCACCTCCCATGGCAGCCAGCTGAGGTGCCTGGTGCTGCTCAGGGCCTCCAGCCAAGCCTGTGCCAGGGAGGCAGAGAGGGCATCAGAGCACACAGCGCAGACGGACCATGGGTGCTCCCCAGGAAGGTACATGGCCACCCTGGGGTGTTGCCAAAGACTGTGGCACCCAGAAGTGGGAGGGTGGGGTCAGCATCACAGGCCCTGCTGCCACCCCACCTCTGGGCACAGCTGCAGCTTGTTGAGAGCTGCAGGCACCAGCCACGGTCCCTGTGTGTGACAAGGCAGCAGGACCCTCTGCAAAAAGGAGGGGCACTGCTGGCTGAGGCAGGGGGGGTGCCCGCTGCTGGCCAGTGACACTGCCAGTCCCACTACTGCAGTCCATCCTTCCCACCACCCCAGACACCACTGCCAGGCTGCACTGGCACCCACCTGGACTGTCCTGACCTCGTACCTTAAGGCCACCCCACCATCAGCTTCCAAAGCCATCCTGGGGTGCTGCAACTCCTCTCCCAGTACCACCAGTGACCCCACAGTAAGAACCTAGTGCAGGTGGTTCCTGTACAGGGCTGGACACTGAGGAACAGGTGTCAGGGCAAAAGTCACGTGGAAGCAAACACAGCATAAAGGTGGCAGAGCTGCAGCAATGCCCTGTGATAGGGGAAGCAAATGGTGAGGGCAGGCAGGAGGCAGGGTGAGAGACTAGAGGGTGAGGGACATGATTAGGGGCAGAGGGGAGAAACAGCTGATGCCAGCATGTGAAATACCCTGTGATATACCCCTCTGCCCCTCCACGTGCCTCTGCAACGGCACTGCTGCCTGGGGACAAAGTCAGTCACTGGGGACAAGGCCAGGCAGAGCCGGGGTGAACAGACCCCAGGGTGGGCAGGATATACCAGTGGGGCCAAGACCCCCAGTGACATCCCACTGGTGACAGAAATCGGTCACGGGTGAAGCACCAGAGCACCTGCCCCTGTGGTGCCCAGGGCAGCATCAGTCAGGGGTGATGTGGAAGCAGCCATCCTTCTTCTAGCTCCACGGGGCCAGGCCTGGGGGGGTACTGACAGCCAAGGGTCCCCAGAGTGAGGGCAACATGGGTGTCCAAAGGCACCACTCACAGGCCCGTGCATCTCTGCCCCAAAGTGAGTGGGGCTGGCAGTGCTGGCACAAAGCCATGTCCTTTCCTTCACAGTCTCCATCCATGGCATGTTGAGGACCATGCCCCCGGCACCACACAGTGATGCTGCTCAGAAGCTGAAGAGGGTAAAAGCCACCTCCAGTGGTGGCTTCTGAGGTCCACCGAGGCATTGCTGTACCCACTGTGTCCTCCCTGGCACGTGGCTCCGGCTGTGGCAACTCCGCTCCACGGGGCAAAGGGAGGGGAGAGGCCAAAAGAGTTTGGTGGCTTGACAACGTGGCTGTCCCCGGGGTCTCAGCACAGTGTGTCCGTGTTGAAGGAGAGCTGAGCCTGAGCAGGGAGACAGGCAGGGCTCAGGGGCTGTCCACTTAGCCAGCACACCCAGGGCATCCAGGGCCAGAGTCTGGCAGAGGTCTTAGAGCAGACACCTCTCCAAAGAGTGCCCCCAACCGCCCTGAGCCCAGCCCTGGCTCCATTGTGTCACCTTCGTGGTGTCACAGCACCCAGTCCCAGGGCCCATGGCACAGACACAGGTGGGATCAGGAACATCCCAGATCTGGGGAGAACCTCTCACCCTCTCCTCCTCAAAGCTGATGAGGCCTTCATCGTCAGTCTCCAAGTCCTCCTGCTCCTCCACCACGAGGGCCCGCAGCTCAGTGGGGGCGGTGCGGGGGCGCAGCAGGCCCAGCACGCGCTCCAGGGGTGACTGCAGGACACAGCTGGGGCTGGTCTCCTGCTGCTCCAGGTTGTCACTTTGCTTCTTGGCAAAATTCACAAACACCTGAGGAGGACGGGGCAGGAGACTCAGGTATTTGCAGGCACCTCCATCCCATGCTTGCCAGGTCAAGACCCAGGGCATCCTGCAGGGCGATGGCTGCCACCATGTTCCTCATCTAGCTCAAACCCCTGCCCCAAAGGCAGATCCTGCCTGGCACTTTCTGACTCCCTGGGGACAAGCATCCAGCAGCCCACGCTGTCCCCAGTCTTACATTGTCCAGTGTGGTTTGGCTGACAGAGTAGTCTTCAATGCCCAGCACATCCACCACCTGCTCCATCTTGCTGAAGACCTGTGCCAGTGAGATCTGGTCCGACTTCAGCTGGTACTGGGCCTTGGTGTGGTGACGCTCCTGGGGGGTGGTCACAGAGGGGGCACTGAGCCCTCACTCCCAGACTCCCTCCCGTCACCCCGTGGAGGATGAAGGCTGCTTGTGCCCTGAAGTGGGGGCTGGCAGGTGACAGCATGGCCACCATGGGCAGCTCACCTTGAGGACAGCCTCAGGGAAGTTACGGTTGAAGAACCTCACCACCTCCTTGACATTGAGGCTGGATTTGGTGCGCACTGTGATCATGTAGCCATCACCGAACCTGCAGAGGAACAAGGCACCCCATGAAGACCTGTCCTGTCATCTGCACCCCCACGACCCTATGGAAGGGGACGATGCTCTCAGGCAGCCACTACTGGACACCAGGCCAGTGGCAGACCACTTCAGTGACTCCATTCCCTGCCCACCTCTAAAGCAGCACGCACACAGAGGGCTGGTATCTTGTCACAGATGCCACACTGTCACCCAACCATGGGGATCCAGCCCCCTCCTGCCCAGCAGCACACACAGGCATACTGAGCTCCTGCCAGGCTCTTACCTGTTCTTCAGGTGCTGAATGCTGCCGAGACACTTGAGCCGCCCGTTCACCATGATAGCCAGGCGGGTGCAGAGGGCCTCGCACTCCTCCATGCTGGGGTGACAAGGGAGGGTTCAGCGGGGGGCATCAGAGGACAATGCCAGGGCTATAGTGGGGGTAGGTGGAGAGCTGGGCCTCCCAGGCCATCACCCAAGTGCTGTGGCCCCACCACCAGGGACGAGAGAAGGCAACAGAGGATGTCCCAGGCTCCCCCTGCTCCTCATGCCCCTACCAAATCCCATTCCCTGGGGACCGGCGAGCCCTCTCCCTCCCACACAGCACCCCAGGTGCTTGGAGGCATCATGTGCACAGAGACCCCTGGACCTGTGAGACGTGAGCACCACGGAGCGACCCGTTTTGATGACATCCAGGATGAGGTTCCAGAGGAAGCGCCGTGCCTTGGGGTCCATCCCCGTGGTTGGCTCATCCTGGGGGACAGACAGCACCCTCAGACATGCCAGCCCTCGGAGGGACCCTGCCACTCCTTTCCTGTCCTGAGTCCAGCTCAGGCCACCATGCCAGAGCCCAGGAGAGGCGTGGTGTGTGGTGAAGCAGGGGGTGGGCACCTCCCACCCAGGGTCACTTCTCTACCCTCAGGGCGCACCAGGAAGATGAAGGCCGGGTATCCGATGAGTGCGATGGCTGTGGACAGCTTCCTCTTGTTGCCCCCGCTATAGGTGCTGGCAGGCTTGTCTGCGTACTTGGTCAACTCCAGCTTCTTCAGTGCCCACTTGACCACCTGCAAGATGTGGGGGACTGCTGTCATCCGGCCAAGGCCACAGAGCTGGCAGAGCAGGCAGGGGTTGAGCTCTCTGGCATGTCAGCTGCCAAGGGGACTACAAGCCATGTGCCAATCAGGGGAGCCCCATGGCAGCCCCTGGCACAGCCATGAGCACTGGTAGGGACCTGCAAGTGCATGTGCCTGGCCCTGGCAGCCCATGTGGGCACAGTTCCAGGGTGACACTGCCACAAGAGCAGCAGCACTGGCACAGGCTGCTGCTGCTGCTGCTGCCCAGTGAGATGTCATCCCTGTGGCACAGCACCAGCCCTTGGATGCTGCCAACTGCTTGCCCAGAGCCCTACCCGTTCCTCATCCTTCCAGGGGATGCCACGCAGACGGGTGTAGAGCTCCAGGTGCTCCTGGGCCGTCAGCTCATCAAAGAGCGCGTCGAACTGGGGGCAGTAGCCCAAGCTCTGCTGGACCTGCAGGAGCTCCTTCAGGATGCTGTGGGAGAGGATTGAGGGTTTGTGGGAAGAAGGAATTATTTTTGTAAGGACTGCTGCTGAGCCCCCTTTCACACGCCTTTACACTGGAGTATCTCCCTCCAGGTAAAACCCCACTGGACAGCCTCAGCACAGAGCCACTGTCTCTTGCCCCACATCCCAGGTTGATGGTCACCCAGGAGGACACAAGGCTGCAGAGCCCCACTGGGACACACAAGCTCACTCATGTTGCTTTATCCTGGGAGCCCTCCAAGCAGATCCCATCCCATCCCCAGGAAAGCAAGCAGCTCCCGGGCCCCCTTACCTGTGTCCATTAATGAAGGCCTCTCCACCCGTGGTGCTCTCATCCCCTGTCAGCATCTTGAATGTTGTGGTCTTGCCCGCGCCGTTGACACCCAGGAGCCCAAAGCACTCCCCGGGGCGCACACCCACGCACAACCGGTCCACAGCCAGGATGCGCCCAATCTTGCGGGACTTGTACACCTGGCAGGGAAGGGAATGGGGACTCAGCTCACCAGGAGCCACCTGGACCCACTGCCCCACCCACATCCCTGGACTGGGTTGGTGCCAGGAGTCTCCTTGCGGCCTGATGCAGCCCCCACCTTTGTGAGGTTCTCAATCTTTAGCATGTCATTGTCGGCGTCACCACGCAGGACCCGGTGCCTCTCATTGGCCACATCAATGTCATCCTCGATGGGTTTGGTGGAGACGGGCAGGCGCCTGTGGGAGGGGGCAGAGGCAGGGGGAAATGCAGGAGCTGCATCCCTGACAGGTCCGAGCAGTTCCCACTCAACACCGCCAGAAGGGCAGCCTGAACCTCAAGAGTACCAATAGCAAATCTTTACCCCATGGCCAGCCCCAACATCCCTGCCCGTGCCACACTCACTGGGGCTTCCGGAAGAAGTTGTACTGGCACATGATGGTGATGAAGAAGCCAACAAAGCCTTCAATTGTCATGGCAACAAGCCCCCGTGTCACGATGTCCCATTCAAAGGGTGATTTCATTTTATCGAACTGCCCTGAATAGGAGGAAGATGAGAGAGCAGCTGGGGACACCTTCCCATGGGGACAGCTTGGTTGTACCTCCTGAGCTGACCCGTGACAATGGCACCGCTCCCACCACAGCTTGCCCACCACATCTGCCTGGGCTGGTCACAACACAGTTCCCTCTCAGAGCATGGGTGCTGTGGAAATCATCTGGCAAGTTTTCAACCTCAGTAGGATGAATCAATCCAGCTGAGAGTGGTATCAGAAGGATTTGTCAAATCCTGACCCAAAACTGTCCCTCATGGTGCCAGCAGCACCTGGGTTATGAACAGAAGCTGCTCAAAAAGCAGAGAGCAGGCGAGCTTCTGAGGCCAGGATGAAGCTGTAAGTGGCAAAAGGCTTGTGCTGGTTGGACAGTGCAGTCCCCAAGAAACTCTGTCTGGAAGGAGAGCCCCTGCAGCCCCCATCCCTCCTGTCACAGCACAGACCCACTTCGGCCCACCACAGCTACATTATGCTGCCACTAAGATCCACCACAGCCTCACCACGGCCTACCACAGGCAGTGTGCAGCAGCAGCAGAACCACACACCTCTGTCAGGGCTCACACCCTCTTCTCCCCATAGGGCTGCTATTCAGGATGGCCCAAGGAACCACTTTTGGCAACACTGGCACCATGCCACAGCTGACCCTCAGCCGTGTCTTTTTCGGAGGCCCATCTAGTCCACCCCCTTGGCTTTTTGCTCCAAGTTGCTCTGGGCCTCAGGACACCCCCATGGGGCAGGCAGAGGGGATGTGCCAGCACTGTGGTCCCCTCCAGCTCCCCGGGAGCAAGAGAGGGAGAGAACAAGAGGCCATACCAATCTTGGCATAGTACTCATTGATGTATTCATTGTAGGCCATCTCCATCAGGCCGTGGCCCAGGTTGTAGTTAGGGAACACAAGGAAGCAGCTCTTCAGATAGCTGTTCACCACCTTCAGGTCCTGTGGGGACAGCAGAGAGGACACAACCATCAAACAACCCTCAGTGAGTGGTAGGATCAGGATCCCCAAGATCCAGCCCAGTCAAGTCTCATGGCTGATCCTGCTGGAAAGAGAAACCTCCTGAGGTCCCTCCCAGCCTGAGCTGCTCCACAAACAGATGTCAGCATCTCCCTTCCCAGTGGCCCTCAGCAGAGCTGTGAATGCCATACCTTGTCATGCTCAAACAGCTGCAGCAGGAACGTGGCCACAGTGGCTGTGATGCCAATGAAGAGGTTGATGACGATGAGGAAGACGTAAGCAGAGCTGGGCACCTCAAACCAGAAGGAGGCCGGGTACATGATAGGGGTGATGGACCAGCTGGGGAAGTGAGAAGAAGAAGCACACGTTGGTATGACAACAGAGGGGCCCTCAGCTTTGGGACTCCCCATTTCCAGCCTGCTGCTCTCAGGCTCTCCCACCCCAGCCCTCACAGTCACCGCACTCCAACCAGCTGTGAGGGCTGCAGAACATCACAGAACGGTTTGGATTGGAAAGGACCTTTCAAGGTCATCTAATCCAGTCCCCAGCCATGGGCAGGGACACCTTCCACTAGTGCTTGAAGCTGTCCAAGCTGCTCTAGAACACTTCCATGAATGGGGCAGCCACAACTTCTCTGGGCAATCTGTGCCAGGGCTTCAGCACCCCCATAATGAGAAATTTCTTCTTAATATCTGGTCTAAATGGCTATCTTTTAGTTTAAAACCACCACCCCATAAGACTCTGGAGGCATCCCCAGTACCTCCCTACCACCCCCCTCTGAGCAACGTACCCATAGAGCAGGAAGAGGGAGAGGACAGCAGGGAAGTTGGTGGGAGAGGTATATGCTGGGAGGTCAAACACGAACAGGATGATGATGCAACATGTGGCTGGCACCAGGTAGTTTAGCTGGAGAAGACAGAAACTTCTGTGACTGCTCACTCCCTGGCACAGCCCCGGAGGCTTGGCCAACGAGGCCACGGGTCTTGCTTACCATGTCCCACATATAGTTGGCCAACCAGTAGATGACGGGGTCACAGCCACTCACAAACTGCAGGTGTTTGGCCTTGGTGGCCTTTTCAGCCACCAGGAATACCACAAAGCTGGCTGGGACGAAGGACATGGCCACAATGATGAAGATGGCAATCACCACATCTGTGCCTTGCAGGCTGGATGGGGAGCAAGGAGAGCAGCGACTCCATCACCCTCAGTTGCCTGGGGAAGGGCCACCCACCCCAGTGTGGGACAGTCACTGTGCACAGAGCAGGGCAAAGCACAGGGACTCCCACATCCCAGCCACTCTGTCCCACCCCCCCATGCAGCCTGTGGAGCAGAAGCCTCGGCCTTCCCCTGCAACCACCAGTAAGAAGCCCCCTACCTCCCATGGGACAGCCACCCTCCCTCAGACCCTCTCCTTGGACCTACAGGTAATCCAGGGACAGGCTGGCACTCGTTTTGTTCATGGGGTGATTGGTGACTGTGATGCCTGCAACAACGACCAAGAACAAACATGGAAGCATGAAAACTGGCTTGGGACACAGATCCCTGTCCCCAGTCTGTCTGATCCTGGCTCTGAGCAGGATGGGTTTCCAACCTGGACCTCAGCAGGAGCTGGGCTCTCTGAAGCAACTCAGCACCTCAAAGCCAAGCCCTCCCCTCACTGGAGGGCACCCTTGGACATGTCACAAGCCCAGGCACTTTCAGGCAGCACTTGGGGACATTGCAGCCCAGGCCTGACAAAGAGCTCATCCCAGCTCTCGTATCTCAGAGCTGTGTGAACCCCTGTTCCAGCTGGACACTAGCCTCTTGGCCCAAGGTGGACACTGCACTTTTGAGCCTGGTTGGACCATGCCCTAGTGCTGTTCCTGACATGCTCCTGCCCTCAAACACCTCCAGATCCTCACCATAGGCAGCAGGGTTGCCCTTGCTCTTGGGCAGGTTTGCTCTCAGGATGGCGTTGTTGAGGGCATTGAGGTAAGTGGGCATGCTGTGGTAGCCCTTGTTGTTGTAGAAGACCTGGAGGAGGAGAAAGGAACAGTGGGAGATGGCAAGAGAGCTGGGCCCAGAAATGTACTGGGAGGAAGGGATAGGACGGGATGGAGAGCCAGCCACAGGGCAGGTGTCCTGTGCTCAAGGCTGTGGGGAGAACAGGCCTGACTGTGCTGGGCCAGACTTGCTGACCACTCCCCTGTGGCTGGAACCTCACAAAACACTTGGAGAGCAATTCCAAGGGTCCCTGCCTGCCCCCTTTCCTCCCCACCTATCTCCCTGCCCCAAGGTGCAGTGCTGTCCCACCTGGGCCGTTCTCCGCACAGCAATCTTGCGCACTGTGGCCGGAGCCCTGGCTCCGAAGGAGGCCGGGATAGATTTCTGGACGTTTCCAAACGTGAGTGCCCCATACCTGTAGGGCAAAGCACTGCTGAGGAAGCTGCAACTGCTGTCTCCCACCTCCAGGGGTGGAACCATGCTCGAGCATGTTGCAGACTCCAGCCAGCACCCTGGGGCAGGTGTCCCCAGACCCCTGGTTCTCACCCCTGCTCTATGGTGCAGGGCAGACCCTCCCAGCCCCCCCTCTTGCCTGTGTAGCCGGAAGCGGTCCGAGGTGTAGAGCAGATACTCAGAGACATTGCGCCCTGTGATGTCTGTCAGGATGTCCCCTGTCACCACCTTCATCTGTGGGGGATGGCCGCCCACGCCACTAGGGCAGGAGAAGCCGGTCCCCTGCATGGAGCACGTGCACTTGATGGGCTCATGGATGATGCGAGGCAGGGCGGGGGCTGAGGTCACGGTCTCTGAGGAGCAGAAGGGGTGGCTCACAGCCAGGCTCCTGCCTGCCCCAGCTGCTGGGGACAGCATGAGGGTTGGATGGCTGGTCAGGCAGGGTCCTGGTGACCAAGAGATGGATGTGCGAAAAGCTTTAGGGGGACAGAGATTCAGAGATGGGCCATGAGGTGTGGCTGGAGAAAGAAAGGGCTGAGGACCACATCCAGCAAAGGTGACACAAGGCTGGCCACAGGGCTTTGTGACAGTGTCACCATCCAAGGGGCTCTGCTGGCATGGCTGAATGGGAACAGTGTTCCAAGCCCAGAACCACAGGTTCAGTCCAACAAAGCTCTGCTGTGTGGCCAGGCCAGACTAATGGGTACTCCCAGGGGTCCCTTGAGCTACTTCTGTGAGGAGAAGCATCGTCTCCCTGCTGGAGACAAATCCCAGATACAAGAGCACCCAGCACAGGTGATACCTTTAACAGTGGAGAAGGTTGTGGAGTTCCAGGCATGGAGCAGGTCCTCATCCACTGACATGGGGTAGTCAGAGGGAGCTGGGGATGGAGGTGGTGGCACGAAGTTGGAAAGCGGAAGGCCCTGGGTGAAGGAGTCGATGCACATGGCATCGAAGTACTTGGCTGCCAGCATTTTGGACTCATTGCTATTGAGGTTGAGGGTCTGCATGGGCTGGTCCAGTGTGTTGTTGAAGGGTGTCTTGAGCACGCAGGTGGCCCCCACACCAGAGGGCAGATGGAAAGTGTTCACCAGCTGCTGAGGGCTGGCATCAGGAGACAGCCTAATGCTGCAGGAGCAAGGAACAGGAGACACAGATCTCAGCACCATGGCCATCTTCTTCTGGGAGCTCCCTGAGGCCTTGGCACTTATCATGGGCACACACAGCCTGTGCCTGGCATGACTGAGCTGCTAGTCACAGTGTCAGGGCTGGCACACCTCCCAGAGACACCCTAGCCAGGACAGAGGTTGCCTTTTATCAGGGGACACGGCATCAGCCAGGCTCTGCTCCAAGCCTGAACCAGCCCTGGCAACTAGGCCTGCTGTGGGCTGCCCTCCCCACTTGCCCCCCTTACAGTCCCACGGATGGAGTCTTGGGCACGGGGTGCTGGTCAACAGCAGTGGCAGCTCTCACCGGTACTCACGGCGCTCCTCGTTGGCGTAAGGAATGAAGTTGCCCTTGGGCTGAGTGTAATTGTGGTACTGGGATGGCGAGAGGATGAGGGGTGGCAGGTCACCTGTGGGGACAAGGACAGGAATCTGCTCGTACCCACAGCAGCACTGCACAAAGGGAGACTGCCTTGGCCCTGTCCTGCTGCAGCCAGCGGCCACACTGGGGCAGGCAGAACAGGTCACCCAGCATGCAGGTAGGTAGGTGGCTTGCATGCACCTATTTCAGGCACGGAGAGAGCCACAGTCATGGCCACGCAGACGAAAAAGGCGGGCAGCAGGATCTGCGAGAAGAGGGCCTTGGTGTTGCGCTTGGCGCAGTGGAAGCGTTTGACGATCAGCCCATGGAACTGGCGCAGCTTCAGCCACGAGCCTTCCAGCTTGAAGCTTCCCTGACCTGCCAGGTCATGATCCTCTGCTTCCATCTCTGCTTCTTGCTCTGGGAGGGAGAGGGACATCAGCCCTCTGGCACAGTTGCTCCCACACCTGCCTGGGCTCCCAGGAAGCTGAGCCAGACACCCAGCCCAGCTCGGACACCCCAAGGGTCAGGGCAGCACCCAACCCCAACTCTGACACCGAGCCACAGCAGCAGTGCAGCGTCAAGCAAGGTATCTGGCTGCAGGCTCCTCTTGGCCCCAGAAGGAAAATTTAGAGAATAGTTCCAAAAAAACAACCTAATTTGGTGCTTTTTTCTAGGACCCCTCCATTTTCCCATCAGCTCTGCCAGCTGGTGGGGGGGTTAGCACAGTCAGGAACAGGGGACAAGACACAGGTGGGAGTCCAGGCGAGACAGTGGGAGCTCTGTCACAGCACTGTCCCAGCTCTGCCTCCCACAGCCCTGCTGGGGGGAAGAGGTGGCACATCCCTAAACTGGTCACAAGAGTTGTGAGGTAACCCAGAACAGGATCTCTGACTACAGCAATAACCTTGAGACCCCTCCCTTCACCCTCTCTATCTAGCAATCCCAGGCAGGGAGAGTCTTGCACCCAGGGCAGGGTATGACAGGTGAAGCCATCACCTGGAAGGTGACTCTGTGATCAAGGACCAAGAGGAGAAACCCAACCAGTGCCAGTGTGGGAAGAGGGCATGTTAGTGGGGCAAGTCTGCAAGGTGGCACTGGAGACCGACAGGAGGCAGAGGCAGAGCCAACACTGGCTGCTCTCACCGGCTCCGTGCCTTGGCACGAGACCCTCATGCACACCCTACCAGTATGGGGTTCAAACTTGTGGAAAGAGCCTGTTCCCAGCCTTCCCACCCAGGCTATGGCTCTCTGGGTGCTGTGTTGCCGGATGTCCCGTCAGCCCCCTCCCCACAGGCTCTCGTCCCGGCAGTCCCAGTCACCCGTCTCAGAAACAACCACATACTGCGAGGGACCGGGCCAGCTCTGCCCACCCTGGGACCCTCCATGGCCCAGCTAAGTGCCTCCCCCGCCCCGGCCGCCGGCCAGGCACCAGCGGCACCAACCTTGCAGACTGACGTTATCGGGGTCCTGCCGGTTATCAAACAGGGGCGCGTAATCCCCAAAGAATTCGGAATAAGCCCCACCTTCATCGCCGCGCACGGAGCCCACCGAGGAGGCTGAGTGCAGGGATGCCTGCGACTGCGCCAGCTTGGAGCAGGTCACCAGGTTGCTAAGCTCCACCTCGGGCTTCTCTGGCACGGCCGCTTCAGCCAGGGGCTCCCCGTTGGCTTCAGGCTTTGGGCCCAGCTCAGAGGTGGGTGGCTGCAGGGCATCCTTGGACTCCTTCATGTCTGAAAGAAAAAATGTGGGTTGCCACCAGCCATGCTACTCTTCAGTGCAGCGTGGCACTGACTGGGGATGGATCCTATCACAGAATCACAGACTGATTTGGGTTGAAGGGACCTCATCTCACTCCACACCCCTCCCATGTGCAGGGACACCTCCAGCTAGACCAGGTTGCTCCAAGCCCCATCCAACCTGGCCTTGAACACTTCCAGGGATAGAGCATCCACAGCTCCTCTGCACGAGCTGTGTCAGGGCCTCAGGGGTCACAGGGGAGAACTTCCTTCTAATCTAAACTTTTTCTCTTTTAATTTAAAACCATTCTCCCCTTGTTCTGCCCAAGTCCCTCTCTCATTTCTCCAAGCCCCCTTTAGGCACCAGAAGGTGCCATAAACTCTCCCTGGAGCCTTCTCTTCTCCAGGTCAACACCCACAGCTCTCCCAGCCTGGCTCCATGGCAGAGGTGCTCCTGTCCTCGGAGCATCTCCGTGGTCCTCTGGAGACCCGTGCTGAGGACACCAGAGCTAGCCACTATTTCAGGTGGAGCAGAGGCTGGCTGCCCTTGGCCACGGTGGGCTCTGCTGGAAATCTCTCCTCGACCTTATCTCTCTCTATAGGAGACTCCTGCAGCCACCAAGCCCAGCAAGATCATGCAGCCCCTCACCAGCCCCAGCAGCACCTTGTGCCCCCCCAGCACCCGTACCCACGTCACTGTTCTCCAGAGACTGGTCCTCCTCGGACACCTTCAGGAAGACTTCCTCCAGCGTGGTGTCCATCAGCCCAAAACTGGTGAGGTCCAGCTCTTCCAGGCTCTGCTCCAAGTGCTGTGGGAGCAAAGTGCTGTGTGAGGGGGGCAGATGTCCACAGTGCCACAGCCCCTTTGCCTGCCCACTCTGCCAGCCCCTGCAGGTACCTGGAAGAGCCTCTCAAAGCAGCCCTTCTTGACAGCCTCACTGGGCAGGATGTAGGAGAGCTCCGTGTTGGTGTCTGAGATGAGGAGGCAGGAGGCCACATACTTCTTGATGAACTGGGAGACACGAGGCTCAGAGCAGGGGCTGACAGAGGAGTGGCCTGGGGGGCTGTGTGGCTGGCCTGGCTCTGGGGCAGAAGCACAGAACCCATCAGTCAGCTCATACCAGGCCTCTCACCAAGACCCATTACACTTCCCCTACTCCCCAGTGCCATTGGGGCGTCCCTGCCACCCTGACTGGCCTGGGGATGGTACTCTGCAACGTGGCCCACACTGGACATCTCAATGGGCAACCCATAGGCTCGACAGAACCAGCACCTGGAGACCAATGCCCATGTGCAAGGTCTGGTCAAGGACCCAGCTGGGAAAAATTAAGGCTGAGCAATGGGACCACGTACACCCCTGCCCCATCCCCTCTGCCCTCCATGTGGCCTCTCTAGTAAGACTCAGGATGGGAGCTGGGTGTTGACCTCTCCTTTGCTGGGCTGAAGAAGGGCTGGTGTCATCTACTCCTTTAACAAAGGGTCACACTGCTCCCCAGACCTGTGCCATTCCTGGTATCCGACTGCTTCTTCACCACTGTCAGCTTGTAGCCGTCACCATAGGTGCTCTTGAGGAACAGTGGGGAACCACAGCACTTGAGCTTGCCATGGGAGATGATGGCAATGCGATCCCCCAGCAGGTCAGCCTCATCCATGTGGTGTGTGGAGAGCAAGATGGTCCTCCCTGATGGCAGCACAAAGCATCAGCAGAGGGGCCACAGCTGCCACAGAGGAGCATGCCAGGCTCTGCCCAGCTCTGCTCACCTGGTTTGTACTTGAGGATGAGGTCCCAGATGGCCCTTCGGGCATATGGGTCCACACCAGCTGTGGGTTCATCCAAGATAACAGCCCGCGACCCACCCACGAAGGCAATGGCCACCGACAGCTTCCTCTTCATGCCACCTGACAGAGTCTGCACCTGGCAGTGCCGTTTGTTGGACAGTTCCAGGTCCTCAATCATCCTGGGGACAGGAGAGAAGCATCAGGAATGCTGGGGGGGCTGTACTGGTGCCCAGTGCCTGTGGGGAGTATGCAATGCCTCTTCCCCACATGGTATCTGTGGCCTTTGGCTGCTGGGACTGCCCAGCTGCAGTCAGGCTAGGAGCATCTTATGCTCACTTCCACAGCCTGACACCCCAAGGGTGGGAAAACACCTGGTGGAGCCAAACCTCAACCATGGGACACCTCTGCCACCAGATCACCCACCATGGCACAGCCAGCAATAAGCAGACTCACTCATGCCAAAGGCATGGAGGAAGACAAAGGAGCTGGAGGATGCCTACTTGTCCATCTCCTTGCGGATCTCCTCCTCTGCCATGCTCTTGAGCTGCGAGTAGAACCAGAGATGCTCCTCCACCGTCAGCCTGTCAAAGAGCACGTTGTGCTGGGGACACATGCCCAGGTTCTTCCGGATCTTGTCCATCTCCGTACGGATATCGTGGCCGTAGATGGTAGCAGAGCCCGACGTTGGAGGGAACAAACCAGTGAGGATGGACCTGGATGGATGGAGGAAGGCAACAGTGTGAGGGAACTCATATTCCTCAGCCTGGCCCGAATCCCAACCACCACCCCTGGGAGCACCTGCTAGGCCCCAGGCAGAGCAGTATCAGCACAGGGCCATGAGCCCACTGTCTGTCCCATGTTTGTGCCAGACCCGCATCCACCCCTCTGGGCACGGCACCAGCTGCCACAGGGCCCTGCAGAGACATCCTGAAGCCCCTGCTTCACACCCTGCAGCTGGCCAGAGGAACAAGGTCTCTGTCTGCCTGGACAGGCACTCACATGGTGGTGGTCTTCCCTGCACCATTGTGTCCCAGGAAGGACACGACCTGGTTCTCGTAGAGGTTGAGGCTCAGCTTGTTTAGCGCCAGCTTCTTGTCTGTCTTGTAGACTTTGGTGAGCTTGTCGATGCAGACGACCAAGGGGAGGTGGGTCGGCTCCTCCTCGATGCCCCTTGTCTCCTCTGCTGTGACAGCAGGATGGTGAGGAGCCAGGGGAGGGCAGGGAAGTCAGGCTTTGAGTGGGGCTCCCTGGGAATGAATCAACCCGCCTCCATCCCATGGTGGCTATGCTGGCTTGTGCTCCCTTCCCCTCTGCTTCTCGCCAATTTTCCCCCCTCCCATGCCACAGCAGCAGCTCCCAGAGGCCACAGTGCTTGGCACAGTATCCTGCCCTGACAAGAGCACAGGGGTCCATGGCCAAGGCAAGACCCTGTGGCAGAGCCAGGGCCACCCTTGTGCCACCCACTGCTGCCCCTAGCTGCCCTCACCCAGCCTCCGGCTCTCCATGGCACAGGCCTGATCCTCCTCCATGATGCTGAGGTGGGTGGTGCGTGACCACGGCCAGGTCCACTCCCAGGTCTCCACGCGCCCGTTGCCCAGCCAGTAAGACTTCTGGAGAGGGAAGTACCAGGGCCGTGGCAGGCCGAACATGCCTGCAACCACAGCCCCAGGAAGTCAGGGCCAATCTTACACCCAGGGCCATGCAGAAGCTGCTGAGGACTGGGTCAGAGCCTGGCATGGGCACAAGGCTTGGGGGTTTTCCCAGGTTAGGTCACCCCTGCAGGGTGGAGGCTGTGAACACCACAGCCAGCTGGGCTCAGGGCAGCTCTGTGGGCTGTGTCAGGAAACAAAGTCCTTTGGGATTTGGGTTGGGCTGGCCCATGCTTCAGCTTTACAATGAAAAAAAACAGAGAGCAACTGAGATGCTTCCACAAGAGGAGATAAGGGGGATTGGTATCTCAGCTGTGGACATATGGCTTTGCTACAGCTGGTCCCTGAATTGAGACACTTGGCTGACACCAGCAGATGAGGACATGTGGGCAGGTGTCCCCCCCCAGCAAAGAGGCTCCTGTAAGGTCTAGGGTGCCCTCACAGCCCTCTGTCCACACGTACCCGGGTGCACGGCCTCGATGTACCACGTCAGCACCCCGTACACCACGGCATCCACAACCAGCATCATCATGGACAGCAGGAGGTTGAAGTCATCTCCTTCCACTGGTGACTGGCTGAAGGTGTGCCACTGGATACCCACGCCAGCCACCTCATACAGCGCAAAGTACTTGGAGCCCAGCCCAAAGGCTGTGGTGGACATGAGGGACTGTGAAGAGGTGGAAGGAAGGGAAAGGCAGGTCAGCAGGAACAACAGACCAGCCCCAGAAGAACAGGTTGGGGTGAATTCTTACCCAGTGCTGCGCCACCCAGCCCCATGGAAATGCTCCTGGCCCTGAGAGGCACCAAAACTTGTGCAGATATCTCCAAAGCCCCACAGGGAGTTGGTTCATACAGGCAATGTTTGCCCAGGGCTTGGTGACAGCTTGGTGGCTTTGTACTAGACATGAGGTGCCTAAGGCTAACCTGGGACTAAGCATGTCCCCATTGCTGCAGCCAACTCACCGCAATGCACTTCTCAAAGGCTGTGATCTTGTCATGCGCCACCTCCTCCCGGATGGCCACATACATGTAGGGCACGTAGCTGAGGAAGTAGATGATGCCGCCACAGGCAGAGGCCAGCTTGGCCTTGGAGTAGAGCACCGACACCAGAAAGCTGCGGGGAGGAAAGCATCTCCTTGGATCCTCCCCCACCAGGGCTTTCCCCACATGTTTTGGTGGTGTTGAGGCAATAAACTGGCTCCCCAAATCAGCCGCTTGGAGGGACTTGTGCCCCCCCACCGGCCCTTGCCCACATAGCTCCCAGCACCCTTGCTCCATAGCACAAGAACCTGGCACTGCCCATGCCCCTTTACTGCCCAGCACAGACCAGGCAGCTCACCAGAACATGATGGTGGCCACAGCATAGATGGCAAGGAAGAGCCATATGATGAGGACGTCGCTGTGCATCAGGACCTTGCCGTACTTGAGAATGGCAGTGAGTGCTGTGACCGAGATGGAGAGCTGGACAAAGCCAGTGATGAACCAAGCCACCCAGTGCACTGCATTGTTCAGGCCCATCATCTTCATCACCTGTGAGGCCAGAACTACTCAGCAGGGCTGTCCCCAGCCCTGTGCACCCCTACTTCCATTCTCACTGGGCTGGAAGGGCAAGGGATACCACCAAGGGAGCTGCTGGGAGTGGGCAGGACACAACACTCTCTACTGGGATGCCAAGGAGCTCAGCTCCCTCCGGTGCTGGGCAGGGCCCATCTCATGCTGGGGACACTCAGAAGGACCAGCTCAGCCCAGGATCTGGGATCTGCATCTGCCCTAGTTCATATAATCCAGAAATACAAGGAAGGTGACCAGGGACACAGCACAGAATGTAGGGCTCAGATACACCCACTCTTCCCCAAGAATCTCTTCCACCACCCCTACCTCTTTCAGGCGATGCTCCTTCTCTGTCACGATGTGCTGGATCATCATGGCCACTGAGTAGACCCAGGAGATCACCATGCAGAGGGGCATCATGTGCTCGATGACAAAGAGAAAACTGATGGGGTAGAGGAAGAGAGGGGAGAACTGGATGGTGGCACTGCCACAGAGACCTGCGGAGACCCTGGGGCATGGGGCCCTGGAGAGGCTCTCCCACTGCTCAGGGACAACCAGTCTCTCACCCCGCACCTCCTTAGTGCCCTAAAAGAACTCCTCCAGTGAGCCCAGAGGACAATCCAGTGTAGTGGCTGTCAGGCCTTTGCAGGCAGGTAGTAGCAATGGGCTCAGCCCAGGGCCCTGCCTACCCTGGCGTGGATGGGGCCCTCTCCAACCTCCAGTCCAGGAGTGTTGGTGGCTCTGGGACTTCTACAGGTGCTGCCTCCAGACCACTGTAATCCATAACCACCAACAGATCCACATGCCATTCCTTTACTTTTCCCTGCCTTCCTGAGCCTGGTAGTCCAAGAAATTGGACTTAACTGGTTGCTCATCACTCCCAGTGTCATCAATCTCTTTCAGGCCCCCAAACTTGTTCCCTTTTCCCAGCTAAAATATCCTGGCCCGCAAAGTGGAAGGAGGAAGGTCCTGCAAGTGAGTGTTACTCACTCATCCCGGGTATAACACGGGTATGGGAACATCTGTACATAGTTGCCAGGCTCCACCACATCGTGGCCAACAAATGTGTTGATGAGGGCACGCTCCATCATGTCTGTGGAAGAGAAGGAGAGGCCAGGCTGAGCGCACAGGGGCCAGGGCCATGGGCAGCTGGGGCAGGGGGCTGACACTTACCCTGGATCCAGACGAAGCCGTAGAGGAAGTAGAAGCGGCCGCCGGTGTTGGGGCCGGGCCGCCAGTACGCCCGCCGGATCTCGTTGGTCTTCTCTGTGAAGCTGGAATTCTGCCGGATCTTGTACATGACATGGGGGGGCAATGAACCATCCCTGTTGGTCTGGAAGATGACGCCTGTGGGCAGCAAAAGAGGCAGGGAGTCCACAGGGGCCAGCCACATCAGCTGGCCCACAGCAACAGGCAGGGACGGGGAGGGCACCGTGAGGGCTGCCATGGATGAGATGGGTGGCATGGCCAGGAATGTGAGACCCCCCATGGGATGTGAAGGCACACAGACAGCAGGCCGTGTCAGTGGGAGAGCCAGGAGAGCAGCATGGGGCAGAGGATAGGCACCATGAGATACTCAGCCCCCTCATCCACTCAACACATGCACCAAGGGACGCACAGCCTGAAGCCAGTGGTTCTAAGGCACAGATGGAGAAGGGCAAAGTTTCAGGGACCCCTGAGAAGAGCTGGTTCCCAGGGACATACTGGCAAAGACCGTGACATTGTCCTGATAGGCCTGGTTCAGTGTGTAGTTGACAATGCTCTCCTCATCTGGGAAGCCTTTGAAGATGTCCACGCTGACCTAGTGGAAGAAGAATCATAGAATCCCTAAGACTGGAAAAGCCCTCTAAGATCACTGAGTCCATTAACCCAAACACTATCAAGCCCAGCACTAAACCATGCCCCCAGGTGTCAAATCCACACAATTTTTGAACACAGGGGTAGTACCACTGCCCTGGGCAGCCTGTTCCAGTGCTGACCACCCTTTCAGTGAAGAAATTTTCCCTAAAATCCAATCTAAACCTCCCCTGCCACAACTTTAGGCTGTTTCCTGTTATCCTGTTACTTGTCACCTGGAAGAAAAGACCAACCCCCACCCGGCTGCAACATCCTTCTAGGTAATTTTAGAGACTTAAAAGGTCCCTCCTGAGCCTTCTTTTCTCCAGGTTGAGCTCCCCCAGCTCTCAGTCCTTCCTAATCAGACTTGTGCTCCAGAACCTTCCCTGGCTCCATTGCCCTTCTCTGGACATGCTCCAGCAGACTAGTGAGATTCCAAGGCCCTGGACACGTCTAGCACACAGAGCCTGGACACAGTACAGCATATGCCACCCAAAGCCAACCCCAGCCCCTGAAGTCAACAGTGTGTGAGCATCTCCACCCTAGACATCTACCCCAAAGCTCTGTACACTGCAGGAGCCACCACCTCCCCCAGGCCTCCTGTCTCATGCTCTTAAAAAGGTCTCAGTGGATCTGAGCCTCTTCAGCCCAACAGAGCCTGGCTGGTGGTGGTTCAACCTTCCCACAGGTGGGCTCCACCTCACCTTGGCCATGAAGCGGACCCAGCCGCAGGCAGCATTGTCAATGGTATCCAGCTGCTGGAGCAGGATGCTGGCATTAGGCAGGGAGAAGTTGCCGTTGAGGAAGTTGTGGAGAACATCACTGTCGGAGACATTCAGGACCTCTGGGTGCTTGTGGAGTTCAGTGGTCAGCTGAGACAGAGAGGAAGACATGGGAGGGAGAAGTTAGAGTATACCCTGCCTCTCAGTTCACTGTCCCCCCCTGTGGACACAGGTAAGACCCAAAGCTCATCCTGGGGATAGGGGACAGTGTGCACACTGTGCAGGGATCCAGACTAGTCTCTACAAGAGAAGGTGGATACCAGGGAGTACCCTATGAAGAAGTTACAGGGTATCTGTGGGGAGGACGACCTCGCCAGGGCAGTAAATCCCAGGCAGGCTCATCCTCACCACACTGTCCTACCTGCTGGAGCCAGCGGATGCGCCTCTGCAGCCTGCCCTCCTCCAGGTAGGCTCGGATCTCAGGGGAGATGTTCAGCCATGCCTTGGCGTAGTGGGTGACGTTGCCCACAAAGGCGAAGGTCTCATTGGCCTGGGGGCCAGGCAGAAAGTCATACAGCGGGCAGAGGCAGAGGCTCCTTGCTCTTTGGGATGGCTAGCAGCCATGGAAATACCTGCCCACCTCCCACTGCCTGTGGGAGCTGCCTGTGTCTGGCAGTCAACCTCTCCCTGACACACAGCCCATCTGCAGAGCAGGATGGTGGGAGAAGAAGGACAGGGGTCCCAGCCTATGCATCCTCACCTTCAGGATGACCTTGTCAACTTCAGTGCCCACAGGTGCATACAGGATTTTGGGGTTGCTGGTCATCAGATGCACAAGAAGGCCCAAGTTCCGTTGCTCCTTGCTGGTGAAGCCCAGCGAGCTCATGTTGCCCTGCTTCAGTGCCTCAGGCTCAATGGTCCTGCAAAGGGAGTTCAGGCTTTCCACTCTGCTTCAAACTCAGCAGCCCTTGCTGCAGGCAGCCCCGCCCCCCACCCATGACAGGCCTTCAAACTGACTTCAGTGCCTGCCCGGTGCTACCCAACACACCCTTGGCTGCAGCAGAGCACCCATCCTGCCTGCTCAGCAAGGGGTGACACCTGTGCAGGGAGAACCTGGAGCCATCCCCCAGTGCTCCTACCGGTTGTTGCCGCAGAGGATGGGCTGCAGCCCCGCCCAGAGCTGCACAAATGCTGAGAACTGCCCCTGGGGGTTGTCCATGCCGGAGGGTCCCTCCCCGGTGCCCTCCTCCTCCTCTGTGGTGGCATTGCCAGCTGTGGCATTGGTGCTGCCCCAGCTGGTGCTGTTGGCCGTGGGTGGCGGGGCCTTGCTGGCACAGGCTCCCCTGGGCAGCAGCTTAGCCAGCGCTGAGAGGATGTCCATGTCGCGGAGAACTTTCTCCATCTCCATCAGGTCCTCGAGGAAGGCATGGAGGCGCTGCTGGGTGGCTGTGCTGTTCACCTCCTCCAGCTTCAGCTGCGAGTGAGTGGACAAGGAGTTACTCATTGCTGGGACAACAGGGTTCTGCTTGCCATCAGGAAGGGACCAACAAGGACCCCAAGCAGTAGTAACTCCACTTTCTTGGTTAAAAGCTTGGAGCTCTGCCGAGGTAAGGCCCTGGACTCATTGCTGTGTGTCGATTGCTATGAGGTAGTGAGAATGGAGGCAAATGCTGGGAGGGACTTGTGTGAGGACACGAGATATCACTCAAGACAGGAAGGGTGGTCCTCTGTTCCTACAAAGGACACATCGAGCTTGGGTGGGACAAGGAGTGGGACCTCAGACTCAGGCTTGAGCTGTGCCACCGGCAAAGGGCTTTGCTGATCCTGTGGAGAGAAGCTGGCAGGGACACCTAGGAAGATGTTGGGGACACCCAGTCCCATCCAATAGGCAGTGTTCAGTCAAGTGCTAGAAGGGAAACCACCTGGGATCTTACCATGGAGCAGGGTGGGGAGGGTACTCGTGTCAGACAAGGGGGTGACCAGGAGAAGCCAGGCCATGTAACTGTTCCCCATCCCAACACAACACCAGCTGAGTAGAAAACCCTGCCCAAGTCTCATCCCTGCCACCAGCCTGCCCCACCTGCCCAGCTCTCACCCTGCTGATGATCTTGGGGGTGTCCAGCTGCTCCTGGAGCTCAGAGGCCAGCTGGGCAAAGCGCTCCTGGCGGGTGGCTTGGCTGCCATTGCAGGCCAGTGCCTGGTACGCTGCCAGCAGCGGCTGCTGCCTAGGGGACACGCGCAGGAGGCGGTGCAGTCTCCCTGAGCTCTGCTCACACGTCAGCTGCTCCAGCACTGGCCCAGTGAAGAGGACATGCTACAAGGCAGGAAGTTGTAGGGACAGCGCTGCAGTGCCTGCTCCAGCAGAGCAGCCCAGGTTGCCCCATGAGGTGCTCACCTCCATCTCGGTGACGAAGGCCTGGCGGCTGTCAGACATGGCAGGTGCCACAGCAGTGCTGGTGAGGCCCAGAGCCTGGGAGAGCATGCGGAGCAGTGCCGGCCGGCGCGGGGCTGCCGCCGGGTCCCGCAGCACCCTGTGAACCAGCCCTTCCCGCAGGCTCCTCCAGCCACTGGGGAGGCTCTTCTGCAAGATGAAGAATGGGGATGGCTGGCGGGATGGGGGCCCCAGGACCCCCTCCCTGTGCGTCCCCAAGCATACATGAACAGCCCCACAGCATCCATGGTCTCCACAGGGAGGGAAAGAAAAGGGATGTGCAGATGCAGGGAGCAGGGGTCCCCCATATGCCAGACACAAGAGGGGAAGAATCTCCCCTGCTCCCCCCACAGCCACCACCCAGGCAGTGCCAACCCCCACTGCAATGGTAAACCCAGGCATAGGTACTGGTGTGTCTCATAACAGTGGGGGAACTAGTGGCAGCACCAGGATGGACCCTAGCCATCCCTGCTGCTGCTCTGCCCCCCGACAATGTTCTGTCATGGCCCCTCTACTGGGACAGTGTAAGGGTTGCCCGAAGATCTCGTTTTGCCTCCTGATCGTCGGGACAGAGACTGGGCCAGACCCCAAAGGACAGAGCCTGGCCTGGCTGAGGGGGGAGATGTTTGCTGCTGCGGGACAGTGCTTCGGGCAGGGCGGCTGTAGGTACAACACGAATGTTTACCCATCACTGTACTGCGAACGGTACAGCACATTCCTAAAACTGCACAACGGGCCTGCTCACAATGGCCCATAAATCTCCCTGCCTTTTGGCCAGATGCCACTCGCTTTGGAGAAAGACTTAAAAACTGTGACTCTCTGAAGGGATTCTGGAGATCTCCCCACAGAAGAAGACGTGTCTATTGGCTGGGCCACGAGGACTCCTCTCCCCCGTTGGTAGCTATATCCCATCCTCTCTTTCCCTCTCCCTACTTTGTTACTTGGTTTTCTTTATCGAATAACTGTGTTGATTAGCACTCAATAAAGCACTCTGCTGTGAGTAAACTGTTGTTGTTTGCCTTTTTTGCACCCCGAGATCGCACAAACCATCATGATTTCTGCCTTATTATTAAAGCAGATTGTGACAGACAGACACCCCCAGATCACCTGGGGTGAGATATGGAGGGGACAAGAGGATGGACTCTACCCTACCATGTCCCCTGCATACAGCACCATTCCTCACCTCCAGCTGTGTCATCTTCTTGCTGTGGCCAAACCCCTCCCACAGGTCTCGCTCATGGGTCTCATCAGGTACCAAAGGAAAGGAATCAAAAAACTGCTGGTACACCTGCACCGAGATGAGAGCAGGATTGCCAGGTGTGCCAAAAGTGGAGCACCAGTGCTGCACCTGCTTGTCCAGCAAGCCCCTGGCGCGGGGTGGCAAGGTAGGATAAATCCCAGCTGGGTGCCATTCACAGGGAAGCACAGACCCCTGCAAAGCCCAGAGGTCACTCACCTCCTGCAGGTCAATGCTGGAGCCCAGCAGCAGCTCAGCTGTGCTGTTGGGGAGGGACAGGTTCTGCATCAGGAAGCGCCGCAGCTCACCCTGGTCTTTGGCCACCCACGCGAGTGTGAAGCCGGACCCTGCCAAGGAACAAGGTGGGAGGTCAGAGCAATCCACCAGCATCAGGGACACGGCGTGGCCCCAGAGCTGGCCCTGCCTGATGCAGGACAGCGGCAGGGCACTGCCACACACCAGCACTTTGCTGGGTGCTGGGCAAACTGGCACTATCTGTCCCTGCCCGCACAGGCGGCGGGGCAGGCAGAGCACAACCCACCTGCCTGGCTGCTGAAGTGGGTCTCCATGGAGCTGGGCTCAGGGCTGCTGAGGGCCTCCAGGTGCCGGCGCAGCGACTCCAGCTCCTCCTCCAGCCCTGGGTGCTGCGGGTCGAAGAGGCTGCTTTGCTCTACTGCCTCGCTGAGGTGCTCCAGGATCTGTGTTACCCTGCGAGAGCCCAGCACCATCCTGGCTTCAGGGACACCTTCCCCAGAGCTCTGGGGGAAAGAGCCCCTCAGGTGCAGAGGACAGCAATCCTGTCTGAAACGGGGCACCACTGCCCTTGCCCGTGCACTGAATCCAGCGTGCCAGGGTTCAGAGGAAAGCCCCAGCACTTCAAGGTGTCTCCAAGGGCCACCTCCATCCTCCTCCCAGCACTGAACACCTGGGAGCCCACAGCAGAACAGACTGAGATGTCCCCTGCACCAAGGACACTGTGGTCTGCACCCAAGCACTTTGGGCGATGTCAGCTTCTGCCTCAGCCCCAGGGTGGCAGTGCCAGCGTGCAAAGGGGCAGGCTCTGTGCAGGAGCATGAGGGGTGGGAGAGGAACTGCATGGTGAGAGCAGGACTCACGTGGAGTTGGAGTACTGCAGGAAGCCAAACTCATCACGCTGGCCATCAGGGCACAGGGACTGCATGACCGGCAGGATCCCGGCTGACGTAAGTGGGGCCGCCGTGTAGAAAGCTGGAGCCAGTAAGAGTGCAGAAGAGGCCAAGGAAAGTGCAGGCAGTGGGGAGGAGAGGCAAAGAGGCAGGGTGGGGGAAGGGGCCACCAGAGAAACAGACACTCAGTTCAGAAAAGCACGCTCTGGGGTCTGTGAGCCCATGGGAGGCTGGCGGCCAGAGTCAGAAGTCAGCAGCTTTCCCACCAGGGCTGTCCTGGCTGGTGACTCTGTGGGGCTGCAGGCAGCTCCAGCACCCCTGGCTCCAGCCCTCTTGCCCCCACCCACTCTTCTCTGGATGATGGCTCCCTTGAGCCCCACGACGATGCCAATTTCTGCCACTTGCCCCCAAGACGGCCACCAACCTCCTCCAGGCTCCCGGCCCCTCCTGTTAGTAGCCTCAGAGGCAGTGGTGGATCTCCAGAGGAAAAGGAGGAAAAATACGACAGGGAAAATAGACTTGTCACCTGCAGCTCCCAGAGCCCCCAGCCTCCCCCCAGCCCGGCTACCCCAACGTGCAGCAGCTGGGTGGAAATGGAGACACTGAGTGGGGAGATGGAAGAAACAAGAAGCAGCAAAGGCAAACCTTCCCCCCTCCACTGGCACTGAGCCATCATCCCCTGCTGAGACACTCCTGTGTCCAGGCAGGGCAAGCCCAGAATGCCCCTGCCCAATGGGGACCACAGGTTGTCACCGGGCAGTGCCAGGCAGGGACCCTGCTCTCGCCACCCTGCCGACGACCCTGTGGTTAGAGATAGGTCAGTGCTGTTAGCAAGGCTGCAATCAGTGAGTACTGGTGAAGATGGCCTTCTGGCAGAAACAAGGGACAGGTGCAGCACAGGATAGGCCAGCAGCCTGCTGGGGTGGTGGAACCCATGCTGGTGGCCATGCCACGATTTGGTGACAAAGTCAGTGCATGGCATCTTGCTGGCCTTGAGGCTCTAGTGCCATATCCCAGCTTGTCCCAGCCATGAGAGGTCAAGACAAGGACCTGGTGCTGGTGCCAGCCCCAACCCTTGGTGATTGGGCACGACACGGTGACCACAGGCCACCACATGGGTCACAGGACCCAGCAGACTGTGCTCCAGGAGGCAGGCAAGAAGAAGGGGTAAGACAAATCTCCACCTGGCCTGGAGAGCCCTATGCAGCCCTGGAGGCCAGGGGCATGGCCACCAGGGGCCCCAGCACCTGGGGTACCCAGCACCATCAACCAAAGGGGTACACCACCCTTGGCTTGTCAGTCCCCAGGGAGGAGCAGGCAGGGGCCATACTGTGCTGCCCAAGTTCATCTTCACCAGCTGTGGAGGAAGGCAAGGGGTTTACAGAGGCATAGATTAGGCCAGAGTGAGTTGATCTAAACCAGGCTCTTCCACCCCAGACTATGAGGCCAGCACTGGCAAGGGAATGGGGGGAGGCACCCACCCGTCCCACCGACTTACAGACTGGCGCATGCAGTTGAGGCATGAAGGGCAGGCGGGCAGGGGAGATGGTGGGAAAGAAAAAGAAAACATGAGCAAAAATAACCAAAAAACCAAACCAAAAACCACACAACACAGAGCACATGTCAGCACCAAGGCAGGAACCCGGGCAGTGCCTGCTGCAGCCGGACCGTGCTGGCAGCCGGGCTCTCCCTCGCCGGGACACACTGAAACACAGGCTCAAACCATGTTACATGGGGTCACCACCAGCACCCAACATCTTCCCTGGCCCTGCTGTGCCACGGCACCCATCAAGGTGGGCATCCACGGGCCCTTGCGAGCTGGCAGCTTCACTCCGCTGCCCCCTCCCAGCAGCACAGCCTGCAGGCACCAGAGCCCAGGCCAAAGCTCCAGCTGGAATTCTCCCAGAGCCCTCAGCTCCACTCCCATCAATTTATTATCCTGCCAGGCCTCTGAGCACCCCAGGACCGGGTGTAGGACTTCCTGTAGGTCACTTTCCCCACCACCGGGGAACCCTTCCCAGAGGCACTCCAGCTGACCCTCGACTACTTAGGGGGACTGTGGCTGCTCCAGCACCATCCAGCTCTCCCTTCCCCATGCCAAATGTCCATGCCGACGACAGGCACAGGCTGGTTGGTGCTGCCACCCCCAGCGGAGCCTCCCCAGGCTGGGACAGACTCTGCTACTTCTACCAGTCCTTGGCTGTAGCCCCTGCCCAGTGCAACGTCCCCCACAAGGCCTCTGTAGGTCCCCCCTGCCCCCAGGCTGGAGCACCTCCCCAGGGCCTCAGGGTGCTCCCACCTGTGGGAGTGCCCCAAGCACCACCTTGCTGGGACTCACCTTCCTTCACAGGGATGGTTGGCTTCTTCTGCCGCAGTCCCAGGAGGATGAAGAAGAGCACCAGGGGGATAAAGATCTCAAAGGCCAGCACCCACTGGGGATGACACAGAGCAGAGGGAACAGGATGCTTAGGAACAGGACCCAGCCACCAGGAAGAAGCATGGGCAGTACAGGGGCCTCCAGGTATTGGTGCAGTGCAGCACTGCGTCCACATATGTGCAGGCTGGTGGCTCTGTCACAGTTCAGGCAGCAGCAAACAGGTTCCTGGGCATCCCACAACCTCCTGCCTGCACCACCCTGTCCACAGCACTGCAGGACAGGGCACGGTACACAGAGGGCATGGATCCCTCCTCCAGCAGTACAAACAGGGTGCTGGGGCTTGAGCTCAGCCTCGATGGTCCACCATAGCTGGGGTTGCCCAGGGAGAAGACCTCAAGTCCTGAAGGCTAGTGCCCTCACAGCCTGGAGCAGCATGAAGTCCCCTTGTCACCTGTGCCACTGTTGGATCCCACAAGGTTCAACAGCTGAGTCTAACAGCAGAGGGTAGACCTTCAGTTCAGCCAGGCCCTGGCACCAGCTCCAGGTGCAACTGGGCCATCCTGGCACCCCTTCTGTGCCCTCCCAAAAGGGCCTGGCTGCAAGGAATTTCCACTGGCAGCATATGGTAAATATGCAAATCCCCAGGAATTCCTGGCCAGAGTGGCTCCGAAGTCCAGGCCAGGCTCTGTGCCCAGAGGCCCTGGGGATAGGCATCAGCATCTCCAGCCACCGGCAGGAGCAAGCACCGGGCACGCTGCCAGCACAGCTGCTGCCACTTTGCACCAGAGTGTCCAGACACGTCACAGCCCCGCTGCCCAGTGGCAGGGAACCACCACAGGTTTGGAAACTGAGGCACAGGGTGAGGTGAGCCAACTTCGGCTCACTCTAGGGCCACATCAGACCCAAGGCAGCTGCTGAGACCCTGAAACCTGCCTTGGGCTGCCAGCCATGGGCAGGGCAGGGCCCAACTCCACTGCTGGGAAGGTGCTTGCTACACCATCCACACCGGCTTCCCTCCAGTGACCAGTGCCAACGGGCAAGCCCTTGTGGTGGCAAGAACGGACCTTAACATGAAGGAGGAGGCTGCCAATAGGTGACAGGGTCAGGTCCTGTCTCCAACATCACCGCCATACTGCCTCACTCAGGGGCTCTTGACAAGACTGTCAAGAAAGTCACAGCAGCCCCAAATGGCAGTGAGCTGAGGGAGCACTGCATCCAGGTCCCTGCCAGCATGAGGCCACAGTTCTACTTCTGTGGGATGAGCACAACTGCACCCATGAGTACTGCCCATACTGCACTTGAAACGGAAGAGTTCCTACTTTTTGAGAGGAAGAAGGGCTGGATGAGATGGAAAATGCCCCCAGGAGCAGTGCCTGAGAATCCTCATCTTTCTGATAACACCAGTCCCAAAGACAGTCCCTGGTGTCACTGCTCCTGCACAGTGATAGCAGGGGACACCCTGACACACACTGCTGTCCCATGGCTCCTGCCCCACCCCCTGCCTGTTTACCAGGCACACAATGGGGCCTCTGTGCCCGGGCACCGGGGGCCATCCCCACACACCCACGCTGGCCTGTACCAGGCTCGTGCGGGGACTGTCCTTGGTGGCAGCAGCTTGTTGGAACCTGCTTGTTGTTATTTATTTTTTTTGACAGAGGTCATTGACTTTTGCTCATCTCCATCCCCAGAGATGTCCCTTGTCCCCAGTCCTTTCTGCACTGCCACATACCCCGTGTCACAGCAGGCTGTCCCACACCTTTGGCATCCAGAGTGACATGGTGATGGGCAGACATGGTACCAGATGGCTATTTACCAGGCTGCACCTCTAGGATTGACCCTGCACCCCTGTTCCCCAGGGCTGCTCCCATGGGAACTTCCCAGAGGTGGGGAGACCAGGGCTGCTCCACACCCACAGCGGGGCACTGGCATGCATCAGGGCCCAAGGGAGCCTCAGACTTCCAGAGAGGCACCTGGCAGGGACACCAGCACAGCCTGGCGATGGTGGGGGCCCTGCTCGCAGGTGCAAGACACTGGGGGACATTTTGGGATTGTGTGAAGAAGCAAGGAGGAAAGGCCAGGTTGCAAGCAGCTGAGAAGGAAATGCTCCTCAGTAGGTAGGAGAGGGTCGAGGAGAAGAGAGGGGCTGGTCCCTGCCAGCAGCTGGCCATGATTGCACCAGCTAGTCTGCCGTGCCCTGTCACCCATCCTCTGCCTCCCTCCTCTCTTGATGAGGACACAGGTGCAGGACCGAGGGTGGGACACTGGTCCCAGGAGCCCTTGTACCAGGTGACAGTGGCTGTGGGGGCCAGGGACAGCTGAGTGGTGGCATTCACTCCTTCCACATCCCCTGCCACATGTTCATTTCAGCCTGGTTGGATGTGAGCAGGATGAGGTCATAGGTGCTGTCCAGGTTTGCACAAATGCTGGGTGTCCACCTGCCACCCTACAGACACTGGGGTAACTCGTGCCACGTTTGGCCCTGCCCTTGGCTGGAGCCTGGGGTGGTGGGGTCCTGCCCAGTTGCTCCAGCAGGAGGGAGGCAGAGCTGGGTGGGTGCCACAGCAGGGTGCTGGCCCCTGGCAGGGGGACGTGTCTTTCCTGGAGCATTGGGACTGTGATTTAGTGCCTGTGCCCACCCTCTGCCACTCTGTCAGATGGGAGCTGTGAGGAGGCTGAGCAGGAGGCAGCAGTGCCTGCTGTGACACACAGCTCCCACACAGGCAGGTCAAAAGGCCAGACAAGCACCACAGGACAGCAGTGCAAACAGAGCAGAGTAAACAGCCAGGCCCAGCACAACAGTGCCACCATGCCACCTCCAGCCAGCACTGGGACAGCTGAGAGATCTGCTGGAGCCAGCATCAGCATGGACAGGGGTGTCAGGTCACAGACAACTGTGCAACTCCACTGGTGCCCCCAGGATGTGGCAGCACTCATGTCCCAGCAGCCCAGGGGGCAGTCCTCATGGGGATAGCCAGGCCAGGCAGAGGCAGCTCTTCCTGTCCATCACTGTCACCCAAAAGTCCCTCCTGCCTGCCCCCAGCTTCTAGCCAGCATGGTGTGGCAGAGGGGCAGTCAGGGGCTGGGCACCCCCATACTAAGACTCTCAAGCTGGCAACTTCAGCAACATCCCTGCACCCCAAACCTGCCACGTCAGTCCCCCTCTCCCATAGCCTGGCACCTGCAAGGGGGTTTACTGGCTCCAACACAGGTGAAGCAACATCACACACAGCATCCAAAATCCCTGCACATACCCCCCAGAGGACAGGGCAGGTTCTGCCTGTCTCCTCATGGGAAGAAGGAGCTGCTGCCAACTCCATGCTAGCCTCTCTGCCCATCCCAGTGCCAGCAGGAACTGGCAATAGGTGCTGGCCTGCAGGAACTCTGAGGCATAGGGCTCTCAGCTCCTGCAGGATCCAACTTTTCCAATAGCATTTTAAGGATGCAGAAATACCTTTACATTTTCATGGCTCCAGACTTTAATCACTGTTAAATGTCCACTTTTGCCCATAGCCAGAAAGTAAAGGCAGGTAAAGCCATGGTCACTGGGAAAGATGAGCTCATGAGCTCTGGGGCAAAATACACTCCAAAGTGCATGAGCTCCAGTGGAGACCTGACCATGGACACCCACTGATGGTCACCACCCAGGTGTGGGCCCGAGAGGCTTCCTCAAGGTCACCTGCCCCATGGGGACAGACAAGGCCAGGTCCAGGGGTTGCCAACTCCCATCCTGCCAAGGCCTGGCTGCCCTCACCTCTGCCTCTGGTCACTGCCAGTTATGTCCATCTGTCCCCCTACCCCCTGCCTCCAGCACGGGCACATCTCCACTCCTGACAGCCCTGGAACAGCAGCCTGGGGTCCTGCCTTGGGGAGGCTGGAGGAGCAAGAAATCTCTGCTGGGGTTTGTCAACAACTCTCCTGAGCTGAGCACCCAGGAACACCCACCACAGTTCTCCCCGTTCCTGCAGTGTCAGCCATGCACCTGTGTGCTGGGCCAAGAGGG
Organism: Phainopepla nitens; assembly: GCA_013400175.1. Taxonomy (NCBI): domain Eukaryota; kingdom Metazoa; phylum Chordata; class Aves; order Passeriformes; family Bombycillidae; genus Phainopepla; species Phainopepla nitens. The sequence goes on along the minus strand of VXBQ01001822.1, from coordinate 71,351 downwards.
GCCATCATTGTCAGTGCCCTGTGCAAAGGCCACACAGCACCAGGACTCTGCCACTCTCCCACTGACCTGAGCACAGGGTCATGCCAGCAGCCAGTATGGAGGAAGGTGTTCTGCAGCAGGGACTCACAGAGACACTGCTGGGGTGGCACACCCCTGCCAAACCCGTGCTTCCCCTCCCCACACCTGCTGCAAACAATCAGGGGGCAAAGAGCACCCAGAGCCCGGGCAGCAGCCAATCGATTCCTGCTGCAGGATCCTGTACCAGTATCCTCCCAGCCCTGACAGCAGGAGCTGGCAGGGCCACAGGCACAGGGTCCTAGGGACACCACACCCCAGCAGAGGCACTGTTACAGCCCCCCAGCACCCCAAATTTCAGCCTTTCTTTTTCTGGCAGCATCAGTTTCTCCCCAGCTCTCTGCCACCAGCCAGGGGGAAGGGACAGATCTGCCAGCTCCTGTGTGGAGTTTTCTGTCTTCAGGACAAAGTGCAGAAGGCACAGATCCTGCACAGAGCAGAACAGCCACACTGCTGTCAGCTCTCCCTATACTCCTTCCCTCATCCCAGGGCCCATGCCACAGGGAGCCCCACCAAGGTGCTGCAGCACCAAAACAGCACAAAACCACTCCCACCATTTCCCCAAAAGAGCCTTGACCTGCCCACCAACCCTTCCTGAGGACCAAGCAAACTGGCAGCACACTTCCACCACTGGGAGCTCCAGCTGTGGCTGCCTGCCATCCAAAACAAATGGGCAAAAAGAGCCCCAAGGCAGGCGGGTGAAGACCCTGAACTGTGCCTGTGTGACTTCTGAGAGAGCACCTGCTCATTTTACATCCAACACAGGTTTAAACCAGATACCAAAGTCATGGGAGAGCCTATCCTTTAGCAATTCCTGTCCCAGCAGACTCAAGGCACATCCAGCAATCCCCAGGGCTGCCATGGGCACCCCAGGGGACCCCACAGCCTGGGCTTCCCTCCACCAAGAGCCACTGATGCTGTTCTGCTCTGCTATCATCCCAGGGTTCAGCTCAGCTATCTTCATCATCCCAGGGTTCAGCTCAGCTATCTCCATCATCCCAGGGTTCCTGCCTGAATTTCTGCTCTGGGAAGAAAAATCAAGGCAAAACCCCAGAGCAGCCCCTGGAACAGCTCAGCCACACTAGGCAGGGTCCAAAGCCACCATGGGCTGGGAACAAGGCCTTAGAGAGCTGCCAGTGGCCCAGGACAGTGGCCTGGCCATGCTGCAAATCTCCCTGCACCCACCATCCACCCATAAGTGGCCTGGCCAAGCCCTCACCAAGTGCCTATGAATAAAGTCTGTCCCAAAACCATGGCTGTACCCTACTGCAATCCTTCTGAACAGCCCCTGCCACCAGGGACAATGGGGACACCCCCAGGCCACCAGCATTCATGGGCAGAACACAGAACTGCTCCAGCTCTCAAGTCCCAGCCCAGAGCCCTCAGCCCTGGGGTCTCTGCTTCCCACCCCACCCTGCAGCACTGGGTTTGCTGCTCCACCTATTGCCGGGAGAGGAGCACATGGTGGCAAGGACTGACCCCAGGGGAGTACCTGCAGCACCAGGCTGTGCCAAAAGGCAGCTGCTGGCGCCCACAGTCCCTCTCTGAGGCTGGGAGAAGCCCAGCAACCCCCACTCTGCCTGCCCCTGGCTGAACACCCTGCAGGAGAATGGGCTAGTAGCGCATCCCCCCTTCCCTGCTCCAGTCGTCCAGCCTCTGGCTGCTGCAGTAAGATCACCTCAGTGGGAGCTGGTTTCTCTCTGTGAAACATCCATCTGCGGCTGCTGCCAGGGCAGACCCACACTGGGGAACCCACTGCTGAATGCCAGGCACAGTCACCACACAGGGTCTGGCTCTGCCCTGGCCAGCCAGCACCGGCAGCTCAGCCCAGCACTGCTCAGAGAGGGCAGAGCTCCCCAGTGAGTGGGCAGGATGTTGGCCCGACCAGGGACACTAAGTGACTCTGGGATTCACACATAGCAGTAGCACAAGGAAGGAGGTCACATACACAGGACATGCACATCCTCAGGGCACAGCTGTCCTGGGGACTGCATCAAAACCATCCAGGAGCACCCACGGCACTGGGACCAGCTCTCGTCCTGGCACACAGCTGGTGCCCTGCACACCCCACGCAGTCACGGCATTGTCACATGGGCAAGCAGGGGCTGCTCCATAGCCTGCCACCCTGCCCGCAGCACTGGGACTCCAACAACACTCCATACACATGGAGGTGATGGGGCCTGGCTCCTCATCCTCCTCCTCTGGCCACAGCTTCCTGCGCTGCACCCCCACGCTGCCCACGGGGCTGCTGGGGACCCAGAGAAATGGGTCCCCAAAAGCTGTGTGCACCCCCACTCTGTAACCCAATGGCCATGGCAGCCAGGGCCAGGTCAGCTGGCGTGTGCCAGGGCCTGGCTGCTCATCCTTGCGGGTAAGGGTCTGGCACGGCCCCCGCCGTGGCCACGCAACTCTGCTCAGGGTAAAGAGGGGAGATGACTCAGCCAAAGAGCATCATCCCCCTCATCCATTCTGGGGGCACTGGGGCTGTCAGTGCAGGGACACCTGCCTGCAGCGCCAGGCTCAGCCCTGCTCCTGCCACAGGGGCCTCTGCTGCTCCGGCTACCGGGGCACGGGGTCTGGCGCTGGTGGCTGCCGGTGAGGAACAGAAGGATTGGGCCTGCGGGATATTTGGGAAGGGAAGAGAAAAGCGATGCCAGCTTGCGAGCAGCAGCTCGCTCCCCTCCCCCACCGGCTAAAAATAACCCGCTCCCTCGGGCCGCGCACCCACCCCCTGCCACAGCGGCGGGGTCCCTCGGGGGCTGCTGCCGGACCCCGCACGGGAGCCCGCCACAGGGCGGCGGCAGCCCCGAGGCCCCAGCACGGTCGATGCCATCCTGCCCCTTCTGCCAGCCCGGGAGGGACACACACCAGCCCCCCGGCCCCCAATCCTACGAAGTTGCTTTTCTCCAGCTTACAGAAGACAGGCTGCTCCGACCCACATATGGGCTGAGAACCTATTTATACGCGGCGGGTACCGGAGCTCGGGGAGCGATCCCACCCGGGGAGGGGCGACATCCAGCCCCGGTCTCGGGCTCCTCCTGCGGCCCCCGGCTCCGGGCGGCCCCGCGGACACGACAGCGAAGCGGGAGAGCCTCAACTGTTGCTGCCGCACAGGGCCCGGGGGGGCGCGGGCCGGAGGATTAGTGCGCGGCGGGCGGACGCTGCCGGGCCGAGGGACTGCGGACACCCTCCGGTACCACTTCCACGCGGGGCCTGGCCTCGCCCCTCGGGGCCGCAGGGCCCCCCCGCTCACCGGGCTGCGCCGCTTCAGTGTCACGTTCTTCCAGAGCAGAAGATGGAGCTGATGCAGGAACCCCATGGTCGGGTCGGGCCGGCCCCGCCGAAGGGCCGCGCCGCGCTCAGCTTCGCGGTCACCCGCAGCCCACCGCCATCCTCTGCCAGCCGCCGTCTACCGCTTGCCGTGGGTTGCGAGGAAGCGCAGCGGCCTCGGCCCAGGCCTGGCTCCGCAACACCCGCCCCGACCCTGCGCAGCACCAGCACCACCCCCGGCCCGCGGCGGCCGCCCCTTAAAGGCACCGCCGGATCCGCCCGCTCCGCCCGCACGGCGGCCCCGGGCCCGGCTCCTCCCGGCCACAGCGGCCCCGGTGCTGGCTGTCCGCAGCGGGGCTGCTGCCCTAGGGGCCAGGGAGCCCTCGCTCCCCTCGAGCCGCCGCCCTCCCGCCCCTCAGCCATACACAGGTCACCTCCGCCCTTCTGCTCCAGGTGCTCCCCCACAGGAGAGGACGGACTAGCCCGTGGCTGCGGGATCTGTGTACCAGGGTGCCACGGCTGTCCCTGCTCTTGGATGCCGCCCACCCTGCTCCTGCCTGACCTCTCTCACTGGCATGTGCTGGGGCATCCACGGGTGTTTGTGGAGGGACCAATCTGCTGCCACATCTGTCTCCTGTCAGCTCTGAACCCCGGGCTGGATGCCCCAGCAGTAAGGACTGAACCAGACCAGCTCTCCTCCTTAATCCCATCCACTCCTCCTTCTATCCATCCTTCCATCC
>VXBQ01001822.1:54805-67139 GCA_013400175.1 Phainopepla nitens | reverse complement strand
CCCTGTGGTTCTCTCCATTTCCCACCTGTCCCTCCCTCTTCCTGCTCTCCCTTCTCTACCCCTTCCCTCTCCCTTTCCTCCAGCTCTCTGTAACCATCTCACTCTCCATGCTGCTTTGTGGGCCAAGTGTAGCCAGGAGCAGTGAATCCCTCTCTGGCTGCCCCAGCCCCAGTGGTGCTGCCAAGGGTGCCTGTACTCAGGGCAGGCCCTTTGGCAGCTGCCCGGGGCTAACAAAAGCTCCCCTTGTGCAACACAAAGCAGCATTATTCCCCAAACTTCTGGGCAAAAACACTGTGCTGAGCTCCAGGAGGACAAAGGATGCCTGGTGATGTGGTGGTGGGAGAGGCACTGTGTGCCCAGCTCCATGCTCTGGGGAGGATGACTGATTTCTGAAGGTTGCTAGGTGTGCACGCAGGACTGCAGGCAGCAGAGCTGCCCACAATTGAGGGGAGTTGGGCTTTTACTAGATCTCTGGGGAAGGAGGGATGCAGTCACCCTAGGCTCCTCGCAAAGAATTGTGCGTGGTTTGCCCAGAGCCCACGCAAAGAGCACCTCCAAGCCCCTGTCCTGCAGCAGAGTGGGTCCCCATCTTGGAGGGGCACAGTGGGGGGACCCATGGGTGGGTCAAAGCCCTGACCTGGGTCTCCTGCTCCTTCCCTCCTGCTGCTCCTGGGTGGGTCTTGGGGAGCTTCACAGGTGCTCTTCTGTTTGGCATGGCCATGGAAACCCCGAGAAGCCAGCAAAGGACAGACTCAGCAGTGTACTACAGGGCAGCATAGCCCCAGGGACACTATGACAAATCTCCTCCAAGGACCCAGGGCCTGAAGCCCGAGGACCCAGTGGCCCAACCCTTCCATGGGCTAGAGGCTCCAAAGACTTGTGGCCCATCTCCTCCATGGACCAGGGGTTCTGAAGACTTGGGAACATGGAGCCCTGAGCACCTCTCAGGGGACTTCCTTGCAGGGTGGCCAAGCTCCTGTCTCTGTGTGAAGTCATCTGCAGATGGCAGTACCCACACACATACATCTCCCTGCTCTGTGCTGGTGCTGTCCAGCATTCCTGATGGTCTCATGGCCTGGGCCCTGGCCTTGATCTCTGTCCCACCCACCCAGGCAGCACTGGCCCTGGCTTCCTGCCTGGTTCAGTCCCTTGGGCCACAGAGTCAGGGTGTTTCGATCCACTGGCTGCAAGTCCTCCCAGGGCATTGTCCTCCCAGGGCATGCAGGGTGTCCTAGGGCAGCACCCGCACATCACAGCTATTAAGTGCCAGGGAAAAGCTCCCTGCTGGTCCAGCAGCCATCCTGAATACCCTATGGAAATGCTGTCCCCAGTGCTGTCATCCATGGTGGGGAATGGCCCCAGCCCATGTGGCCCTAGCCTCTCAAGCTATGGCGCAGCAGCAGGATGATGCTGAATGCTCCAGCCAGGCAGGGACTAGTACCCACAGCCAGCAGGGCTAGGGCAGGCAAGGCTGGGAATGGTGCTCGTGGACTGTGGTATCTGGGCTCTCAATCATGCAGGGGAAGAAATGCAGAAAAGGAGTGAGAAAAGATGACAGGAAACGGACATGGCTGCGGAAGAAGGAACACCCTCCCATGGGGCTGCATTTGGCCTTTGGGGGCTCCTGGGGTGTCAGAGCCCTGCTACACCGTGGCATGGTGGCATGGCATTGTGCCTAACAGGGATCCCAAGAAGCTGGCAGCCAGCAGGAACAAGGGTGTAAATCCCAGGGGCACTGGAGTACCCCCAGGGAGCAGTTTGGAGCCCTGTTCCCAGCTGTGTGTGTGCATACCCTTGCCAGCTTCAGGGACAGTGCTGCACACTTCAATGCTCCCCTCCTTGCCTCTGCTTCAGTTTCCCCATCTCATTTTGCCTGCCAGGGCTTTCGTGGAGACTTGGGTCCTGAACAGCAATGCCAGCAAAGGACACAACTGAGCCAGACTAGGAGCAGGGCAGAACTGGGGCAGGGGCAGAGGAGGCAGCTCTCCATGCACACAATGCTGAGGCTCACATGTGCCTGCTTCCCCTTTTGGCAGGAAACATCCCGGACAGGACAGTGCCCGGGGCTCGGTGGCACTTCGGAGCTGTTCTTTGATGGTTTCAGGATGAGTCAGTGGGAGTTGGTATCCTGTTTGCAACCAAGCTGCGGGTGGCAGATGGGTGGCACCTTGTCAAGGCTGAGGGCACCTACTCAGCTATGGAGCACCCACCTTGTTCTGGGCCGTGCACCCACCATGAGCTGCCCATTTGGCCAGGAGGTACTCACCCGACCGTGGGGCACCCCCCAGTCACACGGTACCCACCCCCCAGCGCAGTGCAGGGGAAGTGCTGGGACTGGGGTGTGCCAGCTGACACGTAGGGCAGGAAGGACCTGCTGTGAGGCTGGCACTAGGCAAAACTGAAAAAAAGAGGAAGCCCTCGAGTGCCCCAGCGCAGCAGCACCCAGGCAGACGCATCTGGCACCTCGCACACCTCCGTTACAGTAAGTCTGAGTTCGACGTTACTGACCACTGAGGGGAGAGGGGCTAAGAAATGGGGTGGCCCCTGCCACTGCTAGAGCAGGGGTTTCCCTTTCAGAGCACCCCGAAATGGGGGCAGCATGCCCAAAACAGGAGCAACATTCCTGCTGCTGGAGACAGAAACCTGCAGCAGTGATGTGCAGTGCAGGGAACCAGCAAAGCTTTCCTAGCCCTTTCTACTTCCCATACCAGATTTCCCTGGAGCTTAAACTTAGCTCATGTATTTTAGCAGGACAGATGGAGTGGGCCAAGGTGGGGAAGGGATTTTTTGCAGCCAAGCTGTGGTGCTGGGGTGGGTGGGAAAGTAGGGCACTGCTTTCCAGGAGGCTTCAATACTGGAAGCACTGGCTCAGCCCCAGCTGGCAGCAGGGCTCAGGCAGCCCACATGTTTCCAGTGGTTTCCACAAAAGGGGAAACCACCTGTGGTTCTGAATACTCTGAGCCCGGCAGTGGGACCAGCTCTCCAGAGGGGGTTTATGCTGGTGGCTGGTCCCCAGTGCAGCCAACCATCCCCCTCTCCACCGCCGCCACTGCTCTGCTCCAGGCAGTGCTGCTGGTTAAACCACAGAAGCCCGAGGCAGGCAGATGGGCACCCTGGCAGGGTGAGCATCCCACAGCTGGGGGGCCCATGTGCCTGCAAGCTGAGCCCCACCAGTGGCAGCCCCAAGGGCTGAACTGTCCTTCCTGCTCTCCCTGTTCTCCCTCCCCTCTGTGCCCACACAGTGGGGCACTGGCCATCCGTGACATCCTAAATATAAAATGTGAGTGTTTGGGGCACTGAGGCTATGAGCTCCCAGCCTGCTGAGGCTCCTGATGCCCTTAGGGACTGGGAAGTACACCCTGATCAGGGGAGGGCACCTCGAGCCTGGGAATTGCCTTGCCATTGTTGCAGAAAAATGCTGGGGTGAGCTTCTGCCTACTACTTGGGCAGGACACTGCCAAACTCGGCCCTCATCAGAGTTTTGGACTTCAGAGTCAGTCACCCCATTTTGCAGCTAAGGCCTCACACTGGGGCTATTCAGGTGTTCCCTCTTTGGTGCACAGCAGTGGCAAGGCTGGCTGCATATCAGGTTTAACCTATTGTGGGCAAAGCAAGAAGTGAGGACTGAGGCTGTGACTCTGTGTCAAGTGGGGAAACTGAGGCACAGAGCAAGCAAGGACTGCCTGTAGTGGGGCCAGCCAGGTGGAGCAGAGGGGCACAGGTGGCTATTTCCCATCAGCTCTGCAGCTCCCAAAAGCATCTGTGCTCCCCCAAAGGTCATCGGGGACTGCAGGAGCATGAACAAAGGCCACTCTGGGCTGACACCACATACATGAGGAACTCTGGGGCACAGGGAAGCAGAGGGTCCTGGGGTGATGCTGAGGCCCAGGCTTCATGAAGAAGCCCTTTCTCTGGTCCCTCTGGCCACGGTGCCTCCCCATCACCCCTTGCCCTGGCAAACGAAGCTTATGGCCCTCGGTGGCCTCTCTTCTCTCACAGGTGTCAGCTCTGTCACCCGATGAGGTGACGGCCAACCCACCAGCATGCCCTGGCCATTGCCACTGCGATGGTCACCATGGGGCCGGCCTGGCATGAAGGCCTTGGTCACTGCCAGCGTGTTTGTAACCATCCTCTGGAACCTGAGGTCCTTCCTCAACGCCTCCAAAGGCTCTGGAGAAGACTCTAAACACAAGGAGCCATTGGTGATCCTGGTGTGGGACTGGCCCTCCAAGCAGGTCCCAAATATCAGCAGAGACGTGTGCCATGAGCTGTACAGCATCACAGGCTGCCAGCTCACCACAGAGCGGCAGCTCCTGCGCCAGGCCGATGTGGTGGTGTTCCCCCACTCCAGGCTCCAGCCTGGCCGGGACAAACTGCCCAAGGAGAGGCTGCCAGGGCAGAACTGGGTGTGGGTCTCCCTGGAGTCTCCCTCCAACACTAGAGCTCTAGCAGCATGGAACCAGACTTTCAACTGGGTGATGACCTACAGACAGGATTCGGACATCTTCATCCCCTATGGCAAGCTTGTGCCCAACCGGTCAGCTACCATGAACATCCCTGCAAAGACCAACTTGGTGTCCTGGGTTATCAGCAACTACCACAGGACTCAGAAAAGAGCTGAAGTCTACAAAAACCTCTCCAGGTACCTCCATGTGAATATATATGGGAAAGCAAACAACAAGCCCCTCTGCAAGGACTGCCTCTTGCCAACAGTATCCAAGTCCAAGTTCTATCTGGCCTTTGAGAACTCCATCCACCGAGATTACATCACAGAAAAACTCTGGAGGAACTCGCTGCTGGCTGGCACTGTGCCTGTGGTGCTGGGGCCACCCAGGGCCAACTATGAGCAGTTTGTTCCTGCAGACTCCTTCATCCATGTCAATGACTTTGGCTCCCTGGAGGAGCTGGCCACCTTCCTGAAGACCATGAACTCCAGCCGCTACCGGCAGTTCTTTGCCTGGCAAAGGAGGTTCAGTGTGAAACTCTACACCGACTGGAGGGAGCGGATCTGTGCCATCTGCACGGCCTACCCCCGCCTGCCCCGTGGCCATCTGTATCCTGACCTGCAGAGCTGGTTCAACTCCTAGTGCATGCCATGACCCTTGGGATGAATGCAGGCAGGGGTGCGAGGTGCATGAAGGCACCCACCTGCACACAGGGTGTGGAGCAAGGACAGGAGCCCCCAATCTCCTCCCAACCCAGCTGTTGCCATACTGTGACTTCAAGCAACTCTCCCATGACTTCATTTCTTGTGGAACAGGACTTATCACTCCAACCCAACACTGAACACCTTGCTAGGGCGCCGGCAGGACCAGAGAGTGCTTTGGAAATAAGTGGCACGGTGCTGCTGAGGCTGTGCATGTGGTGTGGGCAGGGCAGGTGGGTGGTGGGTGGCTCAGGGCTCCCTAACCTTCCCCTGTGATCCTCAATGTCCTCCCCAGCACCTTCTGCTGAGTGCCCAAGTCCTGGCAGCAGAGGTCCTGTGGTGACATTTGTGACTGGGCTGGAGGAGCAGGGGTCAGCCCGGGGGGGGGAGATGTCCATTGCCAGGGAGGAAGGGAGCATCTGCTCCTCTCTTCCTGGCACTACCCATTTCCTGTCCCCTGCCCCTGAGCCACGGGTATCACTGTGCCAGTGGGGAGTCACAGGACAGCAGTTGCTCTCAGAGCAATCTCAGTGCTGCCAGGCAGGCAGAGGGACACTGGTTTGTCACTCCCTCCCTGCTGTGACAGGAAGCCGGTGAGCTGTCAGTCTCTGGAGGCTTGCACAACCCCACAGCAAAGCCAGTCCCGTGGGCAACTTGCCAGGCACACATTGCACTGGGGAAACCCTGCACCGTGGGCACCCTGCACCACGGGCATCCCAAGAGGAAGTACTCATCTGGGATCAGTGGTGATTTTGGGGTTGAGTGACAGGACCAGAGGTAAGACATGACTACTCCATCTGTGCCTTGCTCTTTGCCCCTCTGCTAAACTCCCATCAACTCCCTTGATATAAACAGCTCTTTCCGTCACAAGTTTCCTTTCCAGTTTTCTTCCCTGTGGCCCTGAAGTCACCAAACCCCACTTCTGCCACTCTTCGAGCTGCTGGGTGCCCAGCAGGTCTGAGAATTGGCAGAGGTGACATCCATCCCTTGGCATAGCTCTGGTGAGGTGGCAGCTGGACGGGCACACTGCTCTTCTGACTTCTGTGGCTTCCGATTTCCGCTCGGTTGTTTTCTGGGTCAACCAGAAGTGGAACAGGAGGGGCTGTGGGTGCCCACAGACAGATGCTAGGTACTCATGGCAGGGGGTGCCAGGGTAGCAGGATGTGGGGGTCCCATGGTGGGCTGCAGCTCTTGCGTGGCTGCATGCAGAAAACCAGATGTGGAAATGTGAGAGAAGCAAACCATTGGGAGATACATCTGTTTGATTTCTGCTCCTGACCCTGCCAGCCTCCTGCACCCCTCAAGCACCAGGCAGCACTGGGCAGCAGCAACAGGGAGCAGCTTCTGGTGGATGCCACAAATGGCTGTGGCCCTACCCTGTGAGCAGGAAAGAGGCTCTGGGGAGCAAGCAGGGATGCAGAGGGGCCCCGCCCCATAGGGTTGGAATCTAGTCCAGCCCAGCCCTTTGCAGGGTCCCAAGGTGCCCTGTGAGCAGCTGCCTTTGGCACCCTTGTTCCAGGCAGCCCTAGAGAGCAAAGCTTTAGCTACCAGGCATCCAAGCTGAAAACAGGGCTTTCCAGAAGTTCTCTACAGGCTTGGTTGGGCATTTCATTCTGCTCAGGGGAAGGGCCCTCGAGAGAATGGACTGGGAGCAAACCATCTGAGAGTCGTGGGAAAAAGTGAAGGCTTATCCCCCAGACATCCTTGCTCCCACCAGCTCAGCTCCCAGTGCTCAGTGGACCTGCATGGCTGGCTTATCACCCTACCAGAGACTGCCTCAACTGGACCACACATATGGGAACATCCATCTCTCCCCCGTCAGCACCATACAGCAATGAGGACAGCCCCAGCTTTGCAGAACTCTTCACTGCCCACTCTGCTACATGTTCCTTAGTCCTTCTCTATCCCTGGCAGCTGCTGGAGCAGCCTCCAAGTGAGCTCATACTGCTTCCTACCTTCCCAGAAGCAGCTGCAGCAAGCTAGCAGCTCGAACTGGGTGGAAGATGACCCCCATCCTCCACATTTGACTCCCTCTGCTTTGGGGGGCAACAGCCCTAAGCTGCCACCAGTCGTGGAGTGAGGCCAAGCTGCAGGCAGCCAGGAGCTGAGTGTTGCTGGCATGATGGGGACACGTCCACCTTCTTAGGGTGCCTTGCTTCAGTCCTGCTGTGCCCCATGCAGCCAAACTTTCAACTGCTGGGCTGCAGGAGCAGGCATGCAAGGAAGGCAAGGCAAGGGTTAACTCATTCTTGCCTCAAAGAACTCTTTAGATTTATTTCATTGCCAGAGGGAATGTGATTAAGAACAAAAAATTTAAAAATCATCATTAACTACAGCAGGCTGGAAGGCATGGGGTGCTAGCAGCATGGAGAGGGTGGTGTAGTCCCCCTGGGCTGGGCCCTCCAGGGAAAGGTGGTCTGTGGGCAGCTGGGCTGGGGGGGGCAGCAGCTGGAGAGCAGGGGGGCCTGGGAGTGATGCTGGGCAAAGCACTGGGGAGGGCTTCCCAACCCAAACAAGCCTTATCAACTGCCCCACAGAGGGGTGAAGCTCTTGTTCCACAGGGTGAGGGCTGGTGGAGGGCTCACCTTCTCCTCTTGCCCCAGCCCTTGGCTCATCCTGGCCACCCAGGAGGGTGGGCAGAGCCACCAGGGCCATTGGCCCCGGGCACGGCACCGCAGCCCCGCTCTACATGACAGGGGCAGAAGGAAACACCTGGCAAACTAGATCACTACCAAAATTTTTGCTTTTTAGGAACTACAACCAAAAACCTTTTAAAAAAAAAGTAAAACCACCCCCTCCCCCACCCTTCCCAATATCTAAAAAATACTTTCTTCTGCGTCTTGCAGGAGAGCGGCTGGGCTGGGGCCAGGCATGGGCTCAGGAGCCCTGGGCACATGTGGCTTCAGTGGGTGCAGTGGGGCAGGAGGAGCTGTGCCCAGGAGAGGTCAGAGGGGGGCCAATGCTGCTGGGACCAGTAAAGCTCACATAACAGGGAAGGGCTTGAAGCATCTGCAGAGAGCAGGCACCATCCCTGGGCCAGGCTCGCAGCCCCTCGCACCTCAAAAGCCCCACACACCAGCCCAGCGAGCAGAAGCAGGGCCTGTGAGGGCCCAGGGCGAGGGGGCTGCCCCAGAGCCCCGGCCCAGCTGCAGAGAGCCCACAGCCCCTGGTTCAGTGGCCGCTGTTACTCATGGAGAGCCCAGGCTGCAGCGCTTGTGGGAACATCTCGGCTTTGTGGAAGGTGGGCATATAGACGGGAGGGGAGGGTGCCAGGCTGTAGCCCTGGGACGTCACTGGGATGGGCAGAGTGGAGGGCACCAGGGGCTGGTTCATGTCGTACATCATCCCCTCTGCCTCGTTGCCGTAGGGCAGCAGCAGCCGTTTGCCTTTCTGACGCCGGTTGCAGAACCAGACCCGGACCACCTGTGGGGAGGAAGACAGAGAAGGATGAGGGAGGGACCCAGGCATGCCATGTGAGTGACAAGGAGACCCTCCTGCTGGTAGCATCTCCACAGCACCCCAACCTGCCAGTGCAGCCCCCTCCCAGTCACAACGCCTTGCTAGGTGAACAAACTTCAGCCATGAGCACTTTCCCAGTGCTTCCAGAGTGGAGAGATGACAGAAATGGCAAATGTTAAATAGGAAAGAAGATAACAAATCAAACAATAGGTTCCTCTCCAAAGGCTGGTGGCATAGCCAGATGGAGCCAATACACAAACCCGTGTATTGTTGGTGGGTTATGGTTTGTCTCTCCTGGTGCACTTCCACTTCAGAAAAAAAACATTGTAACTTTACATGTGGGTTCTTAGGATCAGAAATCAGCTCCTTTGGCGTATTCAAAGGATTACTTTCATAGATTTATGTACATATACACAAACACAGATCCTTGTAGTTGAGTCTGGGAACTATTTTTGTCTCCCGTCAGTTTTATATATTTAACCTGTGAACAAAAGTCTTCTCTGGAACCAAGTGGTTTTGGTTGTTGGTTTTTTTTTTTTTTCCACATTGATGAGCCATATATATCCTAACTGTCTGGCAGAGCTAAAGAGCAGCTGTTTACATCTATCCACGTGTATTTCATTTTTGCTCTGAGCTAAAGTATCAAACTGTCAGGTGCTCAGGAGCTGGCACCATGTGGGCACCCATCCTCTCTACCTTCCCAACCTACATCTTTATCCAGGTTGAGGTCCTCGGCAATCTGGGAGATCTCCTGGGGACTGGGTTTCACGCACTTGCGGAAGAAGCTCTCCAGTGTCCCTTTCACGTTGGTCTCGATGCTGGTCCTGCGTTTTCTCTTCCGGGCTTGGGCCAGTACTTGCTCTGCATTGCACATCTGGGAATGAGAGAGGGAATATATTTGGTTACCAGGTGGAAGAGTCTCCACCAGGTTTGGGACACGTGTAGCTGGCTGCAGAGCTTGGGGCACAGATCACAGTCCCTGTGATCTCCACTAAGCATTATTCCACCGTGACTGAGGCCATTCCCAGTGTCCCAGCACTGCCAGTAGTGAGGCTGGACACAACTTTCTGCATCCCCCCCAGGTTCCCCACAGAGCAGCAAGCTGCACATTCAGTCTGAGATTCCAGCAGGACCTGGCTGCTCTAAAATGGGAGCTGCCACAATCACAAGGTGTCTGCAGGGGGATTGGGCTTTCTCTCCCATCCTGGCAGGAGCTGATTACCCAGTGGTTCACCCTCAAGCCAGACTCAAGCCACGCAGCAAGATGGTGCTGTGGCACAAAGATGCGTTCTGTTCCCCTCTTCTCTCCCTGAAAGCACATGGGAGAGGGAGGAGAATCTGTGGCTTCAGGGCTTGCAGGTATCTGGCTCCCAGACCCCTCAGCCCTGCACCTCTTGCATGTTGTCAGTGTTCTCTGCCTCGTTGAGCCAGCGCTGCAGCAGCGGCTTTAGCTTGCACATGTTCTTGAAGCTGAGCTGGAGCGCTTCGAAGCGGCAGATGGTTGTCTGGCTGAACATCTTCCCTGCACAGAGAGCAAGGCAGGCAGGGCATTACACACTACACAGCTTCCCTCGCCAGCAGCTCCCCAGGATCACCACCCCCAAGCTTGCCCTGATCCTGGGAGACCAGGAAAGGCATTCTCTCTGTTCCTTCAGCAGGGATTTAAAGTCCTGAAACATGTCTCAGTAAGAAACTGAGTCTCAGTAGCCGTTTTAAACCAGTTTCCTGTGAGCTCGAACCTTCCAGCTCACCACAGATCTGGAGATACCCTCCTCCAGGAGCTCTGGCCCCGAGACTGGTGCTTGACGCCTTCTCTGCAGGTCGTTAAGGAGCAGAAACCATGAGCCCAGGTGATTCCAAACCCCTCCCAGGCCTCTCCCTTCCCACCGGCTGTGAGGGAAGGCAAGGGCCTTCCCCCAGCCCCTCACCGTAGAGTGTGCCCAGCGCCAGCCCCACGTCAGCCTGGGTGAAGCCCAGCATGATGCGCTTGTGCTTGAGGTCCTTGGCGAACTGCTCCAGCTCTCCTGAGGTCGGCGCATCCTGGCAGGGGCAGAAAAACACTGAGACAACTCACGCCCAGGGTCCCGGGTCTCTCGAGGTCCCCGAAGGACAGCGGCAGAAGAGGGCTCGGCTGAGCCCTTGGCGGCGCTGACACCGACCAGGCTCACAGAGGGACCCCTCGACCACGCACACTGCTCAGCTCGACCCAGCCTGGCGCGGCGGCGTCCAAGGGCACAAGGGCACCAAGAGCTCCAGCTCTGCTTCAACATGCCCTGGAAATGTTCCCTTTGTCTTCTGGCTCGCACCCTCCAGGCCTGGCCAGAGGCAGCACCGATGATCATGTTGGCTGAGTTCCAGATTTCCCCCATTCTCACTCATCCCACAACACGTCCGCCTGCGAACGTTTCGTTCTCCCGCGGCATGGGCCACTTCCCCACGGCTCTCGGGCTGAGGCAGCCCCTCACCAGCCGCTCTCCCGCCTGCGTCCGGAGCAGGGAAAAGGCTCCAGTTAAGAGAGGGACAAAAGCGCCCCTGAGCCGCGTGGAATTCAAGCGCCTCTTTGCCACCAGCCGGCTGTTGCGTTGTGGCAAGCGGCTACCCAGGCGCTTCCCACCATCCTACCGCGGAGCCTTCAGCCTCTACGGGGGCATTTTGAAGCCTTTTACCCAATTTCCACATTTTCAGCGTGGTTTCGGGTTTTCCAGGAGTTTTTCCTGTCACCGAGCCACGGCTTTTAGTTTCTGGCGTAAATCGGCACCGGTAAACTCAGAGCATCCCTCCCACGGAGGGATGCCGTCCCACATCGCCGTCCCGCAGCTAGAAAACGCCATTCATGACCACTCCCCACCCAGCGCGGCCGGTTGGGCCCAAGGACACACACGCATCGATCGTGGCGTGGGACCTCCCGCAGCTCCGACCCGCTGGCAGCACCGCGAATACTCCAGCCCCTTCCCAGGGACCAGCCCGCGGCATGGGCCGCCGCCGCTGTCCCCGGGGAAGCTCGTGATACGTCAACACTGAGAAATGTTAAAAACTAGCGCAAACCACAAATTCAGCCGTGCCGGGAACCAGCCCTTCTGCCCCCGTCCTCCTCCCGCCCTCATCTCCGGGCTATCTCTGCCCCAGGAGACTTCGGTGGCCGTGGAGCTCCGGGAGCGGCGGCCGGGAGCGCACCGACCCGAGGGGGCTGGCCGGGAGCCCTCGGTGAACGCGCTGCGCTGCCCCGAGTATCACAGCGGAGCCGGCCTTCGGCGTCGCTACCCGAGACGGCCCTGCCGCATCGCGTAGGGGAAGATGCTCTCCCGAGCTCCCAAAACCCCCTATCTTATACCGAAGCAGCCTCCCCAAGGCTCTCCCATGTCGGAGACATGCGAGACGAGCCCCAGTGGCGGGTCAGGGCTTTTCCCAGGGGCACCCGACGGTGAAGCCGGACAGGTGGCACCGGCGGGGTCTCGGTGGTACACGAGAGCAGCCGGGAAGTTCCTACCGACGGGGCGGCGAACCGCGCCTCCGGCCGGGGAGGACAACCCCAGGGACACACCTGGGCGTACGCGGACAGCGGGAGCGGGGCAGGGCAGCCCGCCCCATCCCCGTCCCGTCGGGTCTCCCCTCCTCACCGCTGTCGCTGGAGTGTCCGCCCTCGCTGGCGGCGCCGCTGGAGCTGCCGCTGCTGCCCAGCCCCGAGGGGCCGCCGGAGCCCGGCTGCAGCGCGGCAGGGCAGAGCTGGGG
>VXBQ01001822.1:21439-52412 GCA_013400175.1 Phainopepla nitens | reverse complement strand
CCCCCCCGCCCCCGGCCCTCAAACGCATTCCTGGTCCTTTCATATACAGACCGAGGGGAAGGGAGACGTTGACTTTGAACCGGCCCCTTTGTAGGCGCGGGGCCCATTGTGGCGCTGATGGTTTTAGCTGGGGGATGTGGAAGGAGTCAGTGGGGTTTCTCGGTGTGTGCCCCCCCCAATACATTTCAATGATTTTGGGTGATTTGGGGGGGGCTGTGTGAGGTTATTGTGTAAGGTCTTTGAACACCAGTGACCACATCTCTTCTGCCTGCTCCAGAGGAGACGGATGGATGCATCCTTCCATCAGCCCATATCTGGAACCTGCTGGTGTTCTAGGCTTGGCCAGGCTCTGTTTAAGGCAGCCAGGGGTCCTGCTAAGAAAATGGGAGCAGAAAAAAATGTGTCTGCTTTACTGGTTTGCTGAGATGGCAGCAGGCTGGAGAGGGCCAAGATGTACATCTGCTCATCCTCCCTTTGCTGAGTGGTGTGGCACTGGTGCTTGGGATTTTAAGAGAGTGGATGAGCACGGATGGTGTTTTATTCATGGTCAGGCCACCCTTATTTGTGGCAGATGGAAAAGCCATTGGGGCCGTGCTGGATACTCCTGAGTTGCCCACTGAAGGGGGGCTGCAGTCCTGCAGGTGGTGGGTCAGGGTCCCGTGGTGATGGGGCCACTCCAGGACCATCTAAGCAGGGCTGGACAGGGGGGTCATTTCCAGAAACCCCATGCCTGGAGGAACGCCAATCTGCTCCCTGTCAGCACAGCTTGCTGGGCTGCAGCTGGCCTAGGAGGACAGTATGAAGTCAGTGCTCCCAAACCTGGCCAAGGGGAAAATCACAGGTGGTGTTTTGGTCCAGTTCTGTCCCCTTATCACAAAGGCCCTGGGCTGTATGTGTCTCACCCATTGCACCACAGTGCCTGAACACGCCAGTGGGCCCACCCTATTGTGTTACAGCTGAGGGAAATGAGGTGAGAGCTGAAGCCCTTGGATGTCTGCAGCACAGGTGCCTTGTCCCTGGACAAATGACTCTGCCGTGCCTGGATGTGTGGGAGGTACAGGGATTCCCAGGGGACACAGGGCTCCTGTGGCCACCATGCCCGGAGTGAGGGGGTCTCCCCAGGTGGAACAGTCAAGTTTTACTATAAGCTAGAGCTTCCCAAAATGCTTGGATGTGCTCCAAGAGAGATTGCTGGGTTGTGGGAGCAAAGGAACGACATATTTGGTGACCTTGGCAGCGAGGAGTGGGTTCGAGACTGGGTTTCCCCAAGACTAAGCCCTGGGGGCATCTCAGGTTATTTGGGGTGTGCATTGCCCAGGGGTGCAGCTGGAGACCCCCTTGAGAGAAGCATCCCGAGTGGGTGCTTTGGCGGTGAGTCAGCACCCACCTCCGGCTGCCGAAACCAGGAGAGATGGTATCAGCCTGATGGGGGGGTTGGCGTGATCAAAGGAGCTCAGCTGCACACAATGCGGGGACTCGATAGCCCTTATCTGTCATCCCCGAGGTGCGAAGGGCCCTGGGGGTGAGGGGCGGAGGGGGGGTGGTGGGTGCTGCAGGGCTGGGTGCGGAGGGGGGCTCCCACCCGACCTTTCACTGGAGAAACCTCTCCTGGCAAATACTGAGATGCGAAAATGATCCTCGATTCTTTATGTGCCCGGGAAAACCCTCGGGAAGGGTTTGAACGCTCCTCCTGCGGCAGAAGCAGGAGGGCTGCTCACTGTTCCCTAGGGAACGTTTGGGGACTCACAGCACCCTCCCTCCTTGTCCCCTTGTCCCATCCCGCTGTCGAGAGGAGCCCCTCGAACCACGGGCCCCACACCACACACTCGCATGGGTCTCAAACATTGTCGTTTAATAAAATCTCCTTTTAAAAGAACTACAATTCATACAACAACGACGAGAGGTGTGGGGAGAGTGGCAGCAGCCCAGGGGAGGGGGAGCACAGGTCATGGGGACAGAATCTGTGCCGTGATGGCCTCCATCAGCCACCCCACCAGAGACAGGGACTGTCCCATGCCACCACCACTCACCAGCACATCCCTGCCACTGCTGCCTGCCCTGCCCATGGCTGCCTGAGTGTGCAATGGCTCCAGTGAGCACAACACCTCACCTGTGGCTGTGACAGTCCACAATAGGGTCTGGACATGAAGCCATACCTGTGCAAAGTAACCCAAACCATGTTCTGGGCCTTCCACTGGAGGGGTTCATGGCCATCACACCCAGGAGGGTTTGAGGAGCAGCACTGGGCTCCAAGCAAGAATGTGTTGGTGAGGGCTGGTGAGGCTGGACATGGGCAAGACAGGGGTGCAGGGAGTGTCTGAGGCCTGGCAGGTGCCTGGGATGCAGCAGTGGAGACTGTCGCCTGCCACAGAGGGATGCCCAGAGAACACACAGTGCCAGGCTCCACAGGGATGCTGCCAGGGCAGCAAGCCAGGGCATGGGCTCTGTGGGGTTTGAAGCAGCACAGCAAAGCACTCATGCCTTGGCTACTCCCCTCAGCCACCCCATCTCCCTCCAGTCCTGTTCCTTCCTCCCCCACAGCCACATAAGCTTAAAAACAAAACCTTGAACACTTTTTCTGAGCTTTTACCCCACTGAGCCCTGTGGTAAGGGAGAGCCCATCCTCTGCCAGCACAGGCTGATGTGAGCTCCCAGGCCACAGTGGCACTGGGACTGTCCATGCCCCAGGGGACCTGGCGCCCAGCACCCCTAAAGGGGGCAGAGCACAGGGCAGTATCTGAAGGAACATCCTGGGGAGCGATGCCAGTGCCTGCTCGAGCTGTTCCTGCTCCTGCCATTGGCTCCCAGAGCACTATCCTGCTGCCAGGAGCTGCCCAGGCCGGGGTGAGGGGGCAGAATGAGCACTGAAGCCCTTAGTGATGCCAGCTGCTCCAGGGAAAGGCTCCATCCCTGGCAGAGGGGCTCTGGGGGGGCAGGCAGCCCTGATGCGAGGCATGGGCATGGCCAGCCCTCCTGGCCCTCTCCTGCTTTCTGACCCTCTCTCTGGCTCCTTCCCAGCTGCCATGCATCAGCCTAGCTGCAGCCAGGGCAGCAGACCCCTCTTCAAAGCCAACTACAAAGGGACAGTGCAGCAGCCCCCCCGCCCCCCGGGTCCAATTTCTGGGCCAAAGCAGCCGCCCCCCCGTGCCCCCCAGAGCTGTGAGCAAAGGGCGATGCAGGGACACGCGATCACAGCAGCAAAGAGGACAAGGACGCTGGAAACGGGGGCGATCCCCCCCCCCCATAGCTGTTAGTGGTTGTTTATTGGGCAGGCGTCGAACAGTCTGGCAGCGCGGGGTCAGCGTCCCTCGGCCCAGCTGTGGGTGCCCCTGCGGCACGGCCACCCCACTGGCACGGCCGCGGGCACAGTCTGTAGCAAGCTCGGGCGCAGGAGACGGGCTGGTTACTGCTGCGACTTGGGATTGGAGGGGTGTAAGGAGGAGTCGTCAAACAGCGGGTTTCTCACTTCCATTTCTCCAGTCTGCCGTGGCGGAAGGAGAGGGATGGGGGAAGGAAAAGGCGGGAGGTCAGAAAACAGTTGGGATTCAGCTGCCCCATCCCAAGAGGTTTGGGCCTGAACCCCAGCCCAGCAGGGAGGAGGGGAGGGGGGCGACCTAGTGGGCTGCGACGGATGACAAACACCAGGACTCCCATCACTCTGGAAAGGTGCTGCCTCCCTGGCAGGAGGGGATGGGGTGAGGGATGTGTAAAACCCAAGGACTTGGGTGGATTGGGACCCAACAGCTGCGCTGGGAACCCCAGGACAGCAGTCCCAGTCTGGCTGGCAGGAATAGAGTCAGGATGGGGCCCCCCAGCACGGCTGGCAGGAATGGGGTGCCCTGCCTACGCTGCCGGCCTGCCATCAAGTGCCCTTTAATGGGCTTGTAAAGACCCACTGATGACCCTCGATCTGGGCCCTGATGGCCGCGCTCTGCAGCTATTACCATGTAAAAGGCTCCTCTTCGTCCCTTTGTGCTCTTTCTACCCAGGGCTGTTAAGAGCTGCCCTTCCCGAAGTCCCCTGCTAGCCAGACACATCCTCTCTGGCTGTGAAGGGTAGCAGGTCTGCCTCCAGGCGTTGGGATGGCACAAGGACGAGCCCCCCCAGCCCCAGTGCCCAGGAGTAGTGCCCACGTCCCTGTCGCCACAGGGATGGTGAGTCAGGTGTGCCAAGGGCTGCTGTAGCTCTCTGCTCACAGGGAAAAGCCTTGTGCCAGCACATGCACTCCTGCCCACTGGAGAGCTTCAGTGGGAGCTGGCCAGGGACATGGGGGAAACAGAGGGGTTGGGCCACCTCAAGGTTTGATGAAGAACATGGGGAAAAGGCTCTTCACACAGAAGTGCACATCCCAGGCACACGCTGGACACCCCCACAAGCACAGGGCCCCCTGGCCCTCCTGCACCCGCATACCGGAGCCAGCCCAGGGCACTCATACACGGTGAAGTCTCCATCCTCATTCTCCTCATCAGACGATGCCGAGTCAGGCAGCTTGGGCTCCTCTTTTTGCCTGGGGGAAGAAGATGTAGACAGGAGGTAAAGCCCAGTGGGATGATTAGGGCCATCCCAGTTAAAGGCAGGACACAATGTCTGCTCCCAGGCTGCTTACTTCTCCAGGGAAAGCATCTGCTGCTTTTGGTGCTGGTAGTGGTACATTTGCGCACTCTGAGCCAGCGTCTTGTCCCCGGGCTGTGGAGAGAGCAGGAACAGCTGTGGAGATTGGGCTTTGGAGGGCCCCAGCCTGGCTGGTGAGGGGCCTCCACTATGGGGGAACCCCTCCAACAGAGCACTGGGGCCCGAGCAGAGCAGAGCAGAACACTGGGGCCAAACACCCCACAGGGTGGGACATGGGCGCCTTACCGAGATCTTGTCATAGGGCAGGGGGCTGGCTACTCTCTGGGCTGAGTAGTCTGCTTTCTGTGCCAGCCTGACCTCCTTCTGCAGCCTGCCAGGGAGGGGAATTGGAATCAGGGAATCACTAAGGTTGGAAAAGCTTTCTGAGATCAAGTCCAACCATTAACCCAGCACTGCCGAAGGCCACAAATAAACCATGTCCCCAGGTGTCATATCCACATGTTTTCTGAACACTTTCAGGGATGGTAACTTCACCATCTCCCTGGGCAGCCCTTTCCAATTCCTGACCACCCTTTACATGAATCTGTCCTAATATCCAACTTCAATCCCCCCTAAGACAGCTTCAGGCCGTTTCCTCTCATCCTGTCCCTTGTTCCCTGGGAGCAGAGCTTGGCCCTCCCCTGGCTGCCCCCTCCTATCAGGGAGCTGTGCAGAGCCAGAAGATCCCCTCTGAGCCTCCCTTTCTCCAGGCTGAGCCCTCCCAGTTCACTCATCTGCACCTCATAAGACTTGTGCTCCAGACCCTTCCCCAGCTCCACTCCCTTCTCTGGACATGCTCCTGCCCCTCAGTGTTTTTCCTGCCATGAGGGGGCCAAAATTGAACCTAGGATTTGAGCTGCCTCACCAGTTCCCAGTGTGAGGCACAATGACTTCTCTAGTCCATCCTAGAGGATGTGGGGAGCCATAGGAGCAGACGACTCCATTCAGGAGCCAGTGACCCTTGGAGGGTCAGCCCTGCTCCCTGTGATGGGCACCACCCCCACCTCACGGGGGCACAAGGCACCAACGTGCTGGCAGTGTCAGCACCCAGTGCCACAGTGATGCCCACACCAGGTGCCACCTGCTCCCAGGAGCCTGCATCTGGCACAAGGGTAGTCTCACTACTGTCCTCCTGCCCTGGCCAGCTGATGCTACACCTTGAGGGGACTGGCAAGGGTAGCTATTGCCTCTTTTCCAACCCCCTACGCCTGGGAATACACTGCCCTGGGCACAGGGACACCAAGGGACTGTCAGCAGCCCCAGCTCACCTGCACCAGCAGATGGCCGCCACGATCAGCGCTGAGATCCCAGCCACCGTGCACACCACGATCAGCCCTGCGGAGGAGGAGAGGACAGCAAGGGACAGCAGGTGAGCTGGCAGCATAGTGACACCAGCCCGTGCTTCCCCAGGGAGGGTGTGAAACCCCTTCCTCTGAGTCCCAGCGTCTCACCGAGCACCATGCTGTCATTTGCAGGGATGGGGGACGCCTCCACTGGGTACTTCTGGACCGTGGCAGTGGTGGGGAGGGTGGTGGCTGCCATGGTGCCAGCGGGACCCTGCTGCAAACGCCCCTCTCTCAGCACGCTGGCCACACGCTGTCTGCCGCTGTCGGGCACCAGGGTGGCTGCAGGAGAAGACAGAGCAGTGAGCGCTGCCCGGGCAGCTCCAGAGGGCAAACCTGCCTGGGGTGCAGGGTCAGGCTGCCATGGGGACCCTGGCACCGCTGGGAGCAGGGAGTGAGCACTTACTCCTGGGTCTGCCATCCTGTAGCGGGTGGTGGCGAGGAGCCTCCTGCCTGGCCAGCACATCCGCAAGAAAATCAATTTCTGCCTCCAAGCTGGGAACGGAGGTCCGTCCTGCAGGAGAACGAGCGTGAGATGGGCAGTGTGGGGTGCAGCTGTGCGCCCACCCTCAGGGCCAGACCAGTACCCCCAAGAAGGGGCGCGTGTCCCAGCTCCAGCAAACACAGGTGGCATTCGGTCTGAGGCCCCTCAGATGCAGCTCTCCAAAAGCTGAGCCCTGAGACCCGTGTGTGTCCTTGCTGCTTTCGGTGGGATTTTCATCCCACAAATGCTGGAGGATCGGGAGCAACAGCATCTGCCCTTATGCCAGAGGCAGCAAGTCCTGCAGACTCCGTGAGAGAGTGCAGGGTGCCAGCACCTGGTGTGCAGGACCTGCCCTGTACCCCTGCCCCTGGGGTCACACAGCAGCCCTGAGTGAGGAGGGATGGGAGCTGCACCAGGACAGATACTCCCCAGCTGCCCTGCTGCCTCAGGAGTGAAGGGTAGCTTCAGCACAGGGAGTTACAGTCAGGGGACACCCAAACACTGGTTTTCACCCCAAATTGTCCTTTATAGCCCAAGGTGGCTGGAGCCACCCCAGAGCAGGGCTCAGCTTTGCTGTTCAGCAGAGATGGGAGCTCTTGCTCCAGCAGAGGGGTTGGTTCCTGCCCAGCACCTGGTGGGATGCAGCTCCTCTGGGGAGGGGGCAGGGGTGCCTCATGCATCAAGGGATGTACCTCCAGGGGCTGGCCCCAGTGGCATCTCACAGGTGGCTGTCCAAGCCCATGTCCCAGCACAGTGCTCACCAGGGACATCTGCCCCCAAGGGGGCTCCTGCAGCATCATGCACAGGCAGGACTCCCACTCTGGCCTGGGGGTGCCCACCCACAGGGTGACAGCATTGCTGCAAGAGTGGAGTTGCTCTTCTCAGGCTCATCAAGCAGAGTCCAGTTCTGACACTCACCACTGCTTTTAGCAGGATTAAACTCAACTTCAAAGGCAGTAGACATCCCTGTCCCCATCTCAGTGGCCATCCTATCCCTGCTTCCTTTGCCCATATTCAGACTGGCCCCTCAGGGAAGCCCTGGGGGCTAAATCCAGACATAGGAAGGCAAGGTACTGGCAGCTTGATTCCCAGATAATTCAAGGTTATAACAACTACATCTTCTCTGGAATCTGTCCTCACGTTCAATGTTTGGAAATAAACCCTGATTCCCTCTGGAGCCATGCACAAAGGCCACCTTACTGCCCCATGACTCAGAGTCACATGAGCCAAAAAAAACAAATTAAAAGGGGGACACTCTTGCTTTAAACAAAAGCACCAAGAGTCATTGTCCCCACATCTTGCATGCCCTTGTGTCCCCAAATTGCCCCCAGCCTCCCACCCTTGACTGGAGCCCTGGGTTTCCCTGGCTCTTTGCACCCTGTTATTTGCATCCCAGAGCAGCACCATAACCAAGTGATGCCAGGCTGAGGCTGTACCAGTGCTGTGCCCAATAGCTGAGTGCCATGGTACCAAGGTGCCAGCACAGGGCCAAGGTCTCCCAACGGGCAAGGGAGTTGGCATGGGACTGAGTGTGACAGCCCTGTGCCTGAGGGGGATATTCTGGTGCCTGGGATGGGGACATTCTGGCTCTAGCTCCCCTCTGCACTCTGGGA
The DNA here is from genome assembly GCA_013400175.1 of Phainopepla nitens. Taxonomy (NCBI): domain Eukaryota; kingdom Metazoa; phylum Chordata; class Aves; order Passeriformes; family Bombycillidae; genus Phainopepla; species Phainopepla nitens. The sequence goes on along the minus strand of VXBQ01001822.1, from coordinate 44,361 downwards.
AAGGTCTGTATCCATAGGAGACGCTCCACTCCCTTCCATGAGTGCCACCATCAGGCTGTGCTGGTGTTGGATACAATGTGGCTGGAAAAAGGAAAAAAAAAGTTTAAAAAGCAGCCAGAGCAGCTGCCAGGTCCCTCAGAGTCTCCTACCCTGTGGGAGTATGTGCAGTGGCACACGGGAAACTGAGGCAGTGGTTTGGGGTCCCAGCATTGCTGCAGCACCTGGGCTGTGCCACTTACCTGCACTAACCAGCTTTATCACCAAATTCTCTTCCAGTGGCTAAAAGCTGCCCACCTCCCAGCTGCGTGACAGCTAAACCTCCCCCAGCGATGTCACAGCTGCCACCACACATGTGAGGGCACCGACAGCTGGCTCCTGCCAAGCGCTGTGGGTGTGTGAAATGCTGGCCCTGAGCTGCTCCAGGGAACAGGAGTCAGGGTGAACCCCAGCTCCTGCCCGACTGTCCCAGGAGCAGAGCTGCTGGGGAGGAACAGGGTCCAGGCAGGGCACACAGGGCATGCAGCACAGGGACAGCGACAGGGACAGGGACAGGGCACACCCAGGACATGCACAAGGCAGTCAGGGGGAAGGCAGGGCTTGTGCAGGGCACAGGTGCCCCCTCACGGTAGCTGCCACCACTGCTGCAGCAAGATGGCACAGCCAGGCTGGCACACAGCCCTCTGCTCTGCCCCTGGCCTCTCCTCAGGGCTTCCACCTCCCCAGGGCTCAGCCCTGGGACACACACCCACCCCGACAGTTTGGGGAAACAGGGACCAAGGAGAGACACGTCTGGCTTCTGCCCTGGGCTGAGGAAACCTGTGACTGACAGCGTCCACAGGAGGGCACAAAATTCTTACAAATCCGCTAATTTCTATAGTCCTGTCCCAGGTAGCTGATGTCCTCCTTGGTGCTGGCAGCACAGCAAGCAGGGATGGGGAAATCCCCATGTCTGTGAGCTGAGGCTCCTTTTCCCCCTTTTCCCAAAGTGCTTCCTGCAGCCCAGTGGGGCTCCGTGATGGTCAAGCAGAAGCAGGGATGAGACCCCACTATCTCAAAGCACATCACTCAAACCCACCACAGCACAGACATGGGCAGCACCACGGTGCTCATGGGACTATCGGGGGCTCAGAGCCTTGTGCAAGACAGCAGCAGCCAGGTGCAGATGGCCAGCTGTGGGATGCACTGTACCCAGATTCCATGCATCCCATCTCACCTCTGCGCTGATGCTGTGCCAGGTATGCCACACATAATGGCAGGAACACATCACTCACATGCATCGCCCTCCTGAGACCCCAAATGGTGCTTTTCACCCCAAAAAGCTGCTCTCGGGAGAGGATCCCTGGCTCCTGCCAGGAACTCCAGTGATGGCACAGGATCACCAGGCAGGATCCCAGGATTGGTGTCACCAGCAGTCACAAGTGGCTCAGGCATTTGTAACTCTTTAAAGGGACTGCCTACACACCAAAAGGGCTGCATGGGTATCCCCTTTAAAGGCTTGGGCATCCTTGGGCTACAGCAGCCCCCTGTTTGACTTGCACGCCCCCCTAAATGCAGCTATCACAGCCCCTCTTCATCCTCACAGCCTTCTCCAGTGCTGCTATCAGATGAAGGTACAGGCAGGATGAGAAAGCCCCCATGGGAAAATAAATGATGCCTCCTTGCCAAGAGGAGCTGGGCATCCTCAGGATAGAGGATTTGGGAAGGGATCCCCCTTTTTTATTTACCACAGTCCCCGCATTTTTGCTGCCACAGGTTAGTGGCATTGCTTGGGACCAACAGGATGGGACTGAGTCACCTTGGTGTCACCATCCTCCCACAGTGGCTCCTTAGAGGATGGTACCGTGGGCCTGCATCTCTCTGGGTGAGGATGCAACTGTGGCCACATCCTTCAGAAAGGAGCTGGGTTGCTATGGAGACGCCAGCGCATGTGCAGCCCTTGCGAGAGGGGAATTTGCTCTCAAGATTTCACATTAAAAAATTAACTATAAACAACTGCTAAAGCCATTAATTGCCAGTGGATGAAGAGCCCATGGCAGGGGCTCTGACTGCTGTCAAATGCCAAGTCTAGACCCCATCCCTGTGCCATCCCCTCTTATGCCCCCCAGCCATCCCTCTCACTTCAGCCTACCTTACTTTGGAGGTCTCCCCTCTGATTTACAGCATAATTCTCCTGCCAGGAGGAATGGCACTGAAGGCATGCTGGGTTCTGACATCCTCCATGTGCCCACTTGGGCTGAGCCATGGGTGAAGGATATCTCCACCTGCACCCTGACAGGACCTGAACACCTGACAACACAAAGCAATCCCCCAAAACCCAGAGGACCCCTCCCTGTCTGCATGGAGTTCAGATGCAGGGGGAGCTGCCTCGCTGGCTCAATGACCAGTGCTTGTCCATCCTGCCTGGCATAGAACAAGCCATCCTTCATGTTTTCAGAAGCTCCCCAGGAGTTAGGAACCCCTTAGCAGGAGACTTTTGGGGGCAGTGGGCTGGGGAGACACCAATACGTTCTGCATCAGGAGGTGACTCAGAGGTGCTCCAGAGTACCTTGCATCCTCAGCAGAACCTACCAGGAGCAGCCTGAGGGCTGGCTGGTCCTGGCCTCTTCCACAGCCACAGAGGCCACTCCACTTTATAGCAATAAATGTGTGGAGCCATAATTACAGTCTTAACTAATCTGTGAGATGAGCCCGTGATAAGGGGCACAGAAATAGCTCTGCCACAGCTTTCCAAGCTGCATGAAGAGCTGACTGTCATGCTAAAAAAATGCCTATGTCTGGCCCCCAGCATTGTGTTTGCAGTTGAACCAGGGGCACAGGTGCCAAAGCTGCACTGGGAGCACCCTTCAAGTGTTGCAGTAGTAGTGGGACGGGTGGCCAAGGGCTTCTGCACCCAGGCTGCCAAAGCCCCTCAGATCCCTCGGGCATGGAGCCAGGAATAACACTCAGTGCAGCCCTTGCTGCCCTGGTGTGCAGCCAGGGAGCAATCCTGCCCATCCCAGCTGACTCCAGCGCTCCCAGCATGGATGCTGGGCATCACCCAAGAAGGAAACAGCGCTCCTGAACCACAGCCCAACATCTCAAAGGAAACCAGGCACTGAAATCCCAAACACTGGCACCAGCTCAGCCCTGGGATGGGTGAGGCCACGGGCACCTGTTTCAGTCAGCCACAGAATCAGCATAAGTCACTGCTCTGTGTGCTGAAAGCAGCTCCCCTGCTCCTGGCAAAGCCTGAACCCTGGAGCAGCCAGGCAGACCCTGGAGATCGCCAGAATCTGCCTGTCCTTGGAGGTCCTGGGCTCCCCACAGTGCTGACAGGGCCACACACAGTCACCAGAGGAGGATGCACATAGAGCAGGATGCAATAGAGCAGGTTGGCATTGCCAGCCCAAAACCACCCCATCAAGCTGAGGTGAGTGGGGTGAGAGGGAGAAGAGCAGCCATCCCCACAGAGACACAGCTGCCATGGAGAGAAGGAAGAGGATGGGGTACTGCTGGGGTGGGGGGCTGCCCTGAAGCACAGAACCTCCCAGAGCTGCAGAGGGGCAGGGTAGGTGTGCAGGTAGAGCTGTAGGCAGAGGGGTGGAGGGTGGGTGCACCTACCACTGGGTGAGAGCTGCTTCTGGACGCAGCGGCCGTGGTCGTCCTCCTGGAAGGGGGGCAGGCAGGGTCCGCAGGCACCTGACCCCGGCGGGCAGAACTCTCGGCGCTGCAGGGCACAGTCCAGGCTCCGGGGACACGACGCTGCTGTGGGGACAGGACAGAGCAGCTCAGGAGGAGGACAGGGGTCAAACACGCCCTGAGGTCTGCTCGTGGCCTCTTGGAGCGGGACCCAGCTGCCCTGGGCTGCCCTCGGCTACTCCTGCTGCAGCTCCTGACTTCACCACAGCCACCCCTCGGCCCCGCTTTGCCTCCACAAAGCCATTACCAGCTGGAATTAACCATAAGCTTAACGAGCAAGGAGTTGGACGCGATGATCTTTATGGGTCTCTTCCAACCTGAGGCAGTCTGTGACTCCATGACCTGCACAAGGCAGTATGCAGTGATGAGCACACAGTGCCCACACCCCCAAGGGTGCCCGGCCCCAGGAGTGTGCCGCCATCCTGTGGGACACCTGGGGAAGTGCTGCAAGACACTCTGAGCCCTGCAGAGCTGGCAGTGGCCAGGATCTCCTGCCCCTGCCTGCCCTGCATGGAGACGAAATCCAGCCAGCACATATCAGTGTGGTGACTGTCAAACCAAAAGTCCTAAACCAGCTCCCCCAAAGCCTCAGTGGGGTGTGACAGTGCTGGTACCAGCACTTAGGCCATCCCTTTGGCATTTCCTGGAGGAAGCAGTGGGAGCCAGCCCTCCCTGGCACTGAACCACACCTCAAACCTCGCTCGCAGTTTCATGGGGCATTTCACGTCCATGTCAGCCCCAGGGAGTCTCCACGCCCTGGGTACAGGCATGAAGCTCCAGCCTCACCAACTCATTGTGCCATGCCAGAGCCATCATGGCTGGCTCTTCACCCCAGGAGGTGGACCTCTCTGGGGGACACAAGGTCACCATGTCCTACACAAAGCTCAGCCCTGAACCAGGTGATGGCGGCAAACCACATGGAGAGCTGGAGACAGGAACTGTGACACCAAGGGCCAGCACTCAGGCATTACCTGTGGCAGGGGGCTGCTGGGGACACACTGGGGTCCTGGTTTTGATGGTGACTCTGCTGGCCCTGCTGCAGCACAAGTGTCTTTCCCTCACAAGCTGAGTGGAACCAGGTGTCCCTCACTGCACCCAGCACTCAGGCTGGGCACAACTGCATGGGTGAAAGAGCTGGATGGGGCCACAGCTGGATGGGGCTGCACAGCTGGATGGGGGTGTGGCACACAGCTGCCCTACTCTGCCCCTCACGTGCATGGCCATGCCCACAGTGTATCCACAGCAGCAGGCAGGGAGCAGGACTGTAGGGCTAAACTGGGAGCAGGGCCAGGCTGGCAATGAGTCACAACAGGAGCTGGCTCCCAGCACCAGCCCACGCGCCCCAAGCAGTCCCTGCCAGCCCTCACTGCCCACACCAGCACTGGCCACCTGCCTGTCCCTGTCCCTGCACCTATGCCGGGGGATGTTAACACTGGGGACAGCCCCGGTGCACTCCCCAGCAAGGGGAACCACAACTGTGGGGGCTGTAATGAGCATCCCCAGCCCTGCAGCACCCTGTACACAGCTGAGAGTCCTAAACAGGGCCAGAACACGAATCATGACAGTTCTGCTGCCCCAGCAGGAAAGATGTCACTCCAAAGCCACGCAAGCAGGATATGCAACCCACCTTTGCACGGCCATATTTCACCATCAAACTGCTCCCTGGAGGGTGCAGCTGCTACTGAGGACGCCCAGCCTGTGCCCACACAACTCCCCACTGGACCCTATGAGGAAGTCATCACCTTCCCCACCTTGGCTGGCACTGGCAAGTGTGCAGCAACTGCAATTTTAATGCTGGCTGACCTCCACGCTAGGCACAGCAGCCTGGAGGGCGTGCACTCGGGGTGGGGGAAAGTGCCCACTGTGCCCATGGGAGCTGGGTTTTTTGCTGGACTATTTGCTCCCCGGGGATGGTGTGGGCCTCAGCCATGTGGCTGGGGGGCAATTAGTGCTTAATGGGCAAATAATCAGATGTCTAAGCACAGAAATTGGACTTGGGTCCTGGTTTCCTCCCCAAGGTTACTCTGTTACTCTCAAGGCCACTCTCTTTAAAATCAGGGCAGGAGGAGGTTGTGGCACTGTTCAGCCTCAGGCTGAGGACAGGTCACAGCCCCGTGGGGCACTGGGGAACACACCTGCATGGGCCCCTGTCTGTGCCACAGGCTCATGGAAACACTTCCTCCCAAAACAGGTGCTGCCAAAAGCTGACCACTGGTGGAGGAAGTCACCTCAGTGTGGGTCACCCCACAGTGCCAGACATCGACAGGATCCTCAGAGCCACCTTGTGAGGAGTGGTGTGGGCAGAGCACCGAGCCAGAGTCCAGCAACTGGGTAAATAAAGCCCAGGCTGGATCCCAGTGAAGGCTGTTATCTCTGTTTGAGGAACGAGCCGTGCTTGTCCAGCTGTCACTGGCTGCAATTCAGAGCTCCCCATGCGTCACCAGCCAGTGACTGATGAGCTGGCATCACTGCGTGGGCACCCTGTGGACTGAGGGGCCCACAGGGGCTTTGCCACTCCCTTTGCACCTCAAAGGCCAACAATGAGAGTCCTGTGCTGGTGGGACTGGGCACTCAGTGTCATGACAGATGATGGGGACCGAGTCCTCTGTGTGCCACCACCCAGGTGCCACACGGGCACCTCCAGCCCTGACTGCTGCCACGCTGTGGGGCTGTCAAACTGCAGCACCCCAGTGCTGCCCCACATCACACACTCACACATTCCTGGGGCTGGTACCACCTGAACAGTGCTCCAGCAGGCAGGTGATGGGCTCCCCCTCCTGAACACTCACCCCATGGCGGGGTGCTAGGGCTGGCACAGCACGTGGGTCCCAATTCCAGCCACCTGTGGCCATGTCACCACCATGGCACCCACCTGTTACCAGTGCCAGCATGCCTGCTGCAGCTCCCAGTCTTGCCTCTGCACCTGCAGGGCTGCTGTTGAATCTGGGGAATTTGGGATCCCCCCACCACAACCACACCCCCTGCTTGGCACCAGTGCAGCCCAGCATGGCCTGGCCACAAGTGAGATGGGCAGAGGGACCCGAGCTGGGGTCCGGCTGGGGTCCTGCAAGGACCCTAGCCCTGCATGGCCCTGCCAGGACAGTACAGACCAGAGGAGTGAGCAATGAGTGATATGGAATGTACAGCCAGCAGCAGACCCGGCACAGCCTGGATGCTGCTGTCCAGATGTGCCAGAGGTGTTTGGAGGAGGGGAATGCTCCAATTGCTGTCATTGCCCTGCCACAGTGCTCAACTCCTGTGCAGGTGGGCAGGGAGCCCAGAGCAGTACAACTGGTGTAACCCCTTAAACAGAGCTCAGGCCTGGGTTGAGCTGCCAGTGCTGGAGGAGCCAAGTGGCTCCCTGCAGGCAGGACCCCAGCCCAAGGCCAGGGGGTCCATGGCACACAGCAGCTGGCACAGACAGAGAGCAGGTGGGCATGAAATGGGGACACATGTAAGCAGGAACAGATCTGTGCCCAGGAGGAAACATGGTCATGTGAGCAGCAAGGCCTCTGGATGTGTTATCCACGGGGGAAAGCTGAGCACACAGCTCCATCCCCGAGGACTCAGGCTGGGGAGAGCTATGCTGGGCACCCAGGTGGTACTCAGGACCAGCAGAGTGCCTGTGACAGGCAGGGCACAGAGCCACTGGCAGTCACAGACTGGGTGAAGCAGCTCTTCCACACTCAAGTCAAAACACACAGGTGAAAAAGAAACAAAAATAAACCCAAGGAGGACATCTGTGTGGCCAGGGAGGCCGGGACTGCCCGCGCCACGTCACTGCTGCAGATAGAGAGATAAAAGTGAACGTAAGAGGATGATTAATTAGCACTGAGCACTGGTGTGAATGTTTAAGGTCCCAGCAATGCCAACACCCAGCCTCCCTCTCAGCTGCCAGTCCCAGTGCCCACAGTGCGAGCTGGCAGAGTACGGGCTGAGCCCACTGGGCTCTGGCTGCACAGCCACGTGGGCACAGAGCAGCTTGCCCAGGACCACTGGGTCTGGCCTCTCTGTGGCAGCAGGACATGGCCCCTGGTGGGACATGGGCACTGAGCACAGGAGATATTGGGGTGTCTGGGGAACAGGGTGCAGGTCTCAGTCCCATTTCAGGCCTCTGCATGCTGGCTGAGGCTGAGGGAAGACCACAGCAAGGCCATGAGAGAGCCCCAGCAGCGGTGGCAGCCCCCGCAGGGCCTGCAGTTCCTGTGGCCTCTGCCAGCTTCACCCCAAGGTCACTCCTTCTCCTCCTCTTCCTCATCCTCCTCCCCCAGGCAGATAATGTGGGAACTGCTGTGGGCCTTGCCTGCAGCCTGCCCTCCCAGTACTTCCACTGCCAGCTCCCACTGGCCGTGGCTCCCTCCCAGCTCTGCAAAGTGCTCCTGGCTCTGAAGGAGCACTCTGGAGCAGGCCCTGGGCAGGCTGGTGAGCAGGCATTAGGCAGGCAGGCTGGCATGCTGCCCCCACCAGACCCCAGACCCCGACGTCTCGCTTCCCCCTGTCTACAGCCTCCCTGGAGAGGGGCAGTGCTGCTGTCCAGCAGCAGGCAGAAGCAGGGGTTGCTGAGGCACCCCAGCACCTCACCTGCACTGCCCCATGTCCAGGGATGTGGCTCCTGAAGCGAGTCAGGGGCAGTGACTGCCAGCAGCTGCAGTGACACCACGCTGGATGCTGTACACCCCAGCCACAGGTGACACACACCAAGTAGAGGTGACACAAACCAGCCACAAGTGACACACGGAGTGACTGCAGGATAGACACCCCGCTGGTGGCCACGAGCTGGTGGGCTTCCTGACCCAGCTGCATCCCCCTGCCCTGCTGCCTCTTGCACTAGGAAGCAAGTGGATGGAGCAGTGCCCACTCCTGGGCACACCTGGCTGGCACCACTGCTCGGGCAGTCCCTGTGCAAGCCTTGCCACTGCCAGCAGCTGCTCACATCACTGCTGTGCTCCTGCCCCTGAAAATGCAGCAACAAAGCCCCCTCCCATACAGAGACAGCAGAACAGGCCTCTCTGCAGCACTGACCCCACAAGCCAGGAGTGGGGGGATGCTGGTCACATCACGTCACTGCTGGGGACAGAGCATGTGGCACAGCCATGGCCACCAGTCTGGCCCCATGTCCTGCAGCAGCAACGGTGTGTGCTAGTCCACCAGTGGGGGAGCAGCTGGAAATGCTTCTGCGTGCTTCAGCAGATTTGGTCAGGCAGATGCAACACGCCACAAGCTCCCATCCCTGAGGCTACCAGGGCTTGTGTCCTGGCTCCTAACTTTGGCTGGTGGGTGCTGAGGTCTAGCCCAGTCAGCAGAGATGATCTCCAGCACAGTTTCTGTCACAGCCAAGAAACAGTGCCAGCAGCCTTGCACCACAGGCTGGGGACAGGGCCCACCTGCAGGGAACCCCTGGGAACATTCCCCATGCCTGCACAGCAAACACCTCACTGCACCCTGCTCCCCCTGATGGGACAGTCCCACCAGACATGGCCCCACCCAGGATGGAAAAAGGCCTCTTCAGCACTGCCCCCCACTCCCACCTCCCATTCCCATCCTCATCCTGCTGCTGCTGCTTTGGGGCCACCAGCCCAGAGCCCTGGGCTACAGGCACAGCGTGGTGGGCACCCATGCTGCAGCACTGAGGCCATCATGATGGTCTTCCAGAGCCTTGTCCTGCTCCATGTTCAATGCTAAGGGGGAAGGGGAGGGCCAGGAGGAGCTGAGCCAGGTTCCTGCAGAGGTGAGGAGATGCCAAGCCCTCGGCATCCCCAAACACCAGTGGTCCCCCAGAGCCTGTCTCTGCTCTAGAGAAGACCTCATCTACAAGCACCCCAAAATCCCAAGTTGCTCCTGTGATTCCAGGCTGGGGCAGAACCAGGCAATCTCCACCAGGCTGAGGGAGTGGAATTTTGTGTCATCACTACTCAAAGCCCTTAACTAGGCCAGAAAAATCCCTGTTCCTTGCCCCGGCAGCCTCCTGCTGTGCAAACGAAGCAGCTGGATTGGCAGGGCTGTAGGAACAGGAGATAGGAGCAGGATGGGTGGAAACAGCTCCAGCAAACCCCAGATCCAGACCCCAGCAGAGACTGGGCAGAGCCAGGAGGTAGAAGAGGACATGGCTCTCCTTGCCTGTGGCCGGTGAGGAGGGCATCAAGCCAGCAAGATTTCCCTGGTATCCCAGCCTCAACAACCCTGGATGCTGACAGCCCCAACTCCAGCCCTGCAGAGGCTACCACGTCCAGGATGTGCAGCACTGCATCCCCCCTCTGCCCCTGCTATGCCAGGGGGTCTCCAGCCACAGGTGGCTTCAGATATTCAGGAAGAGAAGAAATAATAAAAAAAGCAAAAGGCTAACCAGGTGCCACACGTCATTTCCCCAGGCCTACCCACCCAAACCTGCTGCTGGCTTGGCTTCACTGCATGCACACCCACTCATACTGGGGACCCCAGGCTGCCACTGATGCCACTTCATCCCAGTGCATCTGGCTGTTCTTTGTAGCCCAAACCACCCACTTTAAATCTTGTTTATCAGGTTTTGCTCAAGTAAATACCAAAGAACTTTGCACATACCCTGAGCCTGCTAGGGCCAGGGTTGGGTTCTTTAATTCCCTTTTTATTGGGCAGGTTTTGCACCACGTCACAAGCGAAGCAGCTGGTGGCCAGGGCTATGGTGCAGAGCAAGCACCATGGAGGGGCCCCTCCTTGCACCCCTGAGGTGCTCTGGAACACTCCAGTGAGCAGCACAGCACTCTGCTGGGCCCTTCCTGTGCTGGCATCACAGGGCATGGGCAGCCCTGGTACCACAGACCCACAGCCTGGTGGGGAACAGTGCTCTCCTCCAGGTATCCCTGGGCACTGCCCCACCAACAGGAGAGCACTCCATGGTACACACTTGCCCAGTGGGCTGCAGCAGAGCCACAGCCCTGGGTGAGCTCTCTCTGCATGATGGCAGGGAGGTGGGAGAGGGCAGCCCACCCCACAGCTCAGCACCCAAGGAGCTGCCAGGCCAGAGACCACCACAGCTCAGTCATCTGAAAGCAGCCACAAGTTCCCATGCACTCTCACTACTGGGCTGGAAACACCTGTCTGGAGCAGCAGCACCCCTGTGCCCACCAGGGCCAAGATGCTCTTTAGCAAAGCCGAAGCCATCCCACACCACCACCAGAGACATCCTGCAGCCTTTGGGAAAGAGGCACCAGCATAATTTTCCTGATGACTCCAGTGGCTCAGAGGTGGCATTGTTCAAGATGGGGATTCTGTCTGTCCAGCTCCCTTTGTCTAGTCATTGCCTGGCACCAGCCCTGGTGGTGCTCCCACCAGCCCATCACCCTGAAACAGGTGCCTAGGGACACAGCTCCTCACCCACGGGTACTGGAGCAGTAGGGGCCAACCTTTATGCCTGTTGGAACAGCTGTGAGAAGAACAGCCTTTGGAACAACAAACAGCCTTTGGAACAAGGGCTGGCAAGGGGACTCTGGGTGGGCACCCTCCATGCCAGTGGACATGCAAGAGCAGAGGCAGGCAGGAACACAGGGCTGCAGCACCCACCCCTCTGGGGCTGCAGCACCCACCCCGCTGGGGCTGCAGCACCCACCCCGCTGGGGCTGCAGCACCCACCCCTCTGGGGCTGCAGCACCCACCCCGCTGGGGCTGCAGCACCCATGGCTACGCCCATGCTGATTCAGCCACACCAGTGATAAAGACCTGCAGGGCCACTGTGTCCCATGGGGCAGAGCCCAAAAACTGAGAGACCCCATCAACACAGAAACTGGGGGTCCATGGGATGCACAGCTGCATCATAGGGATGCTGGTGCATGCAGCACCCCAGGGCTCTAGAAAAAGGGCTGCAGATGGTGCCAAAAGAGCTGGTCCCAGAGATTTTGGGGTATATGCTGCATAGGAAGAGCCAGCTCAGGGAAACCCTCTCCTTCCTAGCCAGGGAGGCAGGAATGATGGCTGAAGGATGTTACAGCAGCTCACCAGCCGCCCTCTCTCCCGATTTAGGGCCTTCTCTCTCTCTCTCTGACAGGTGTGAGACGACAAACTCCCGGGGCAGAGCAGTTCATCGCTCACATGAGAGCTGCAGGCTCTCCAGGAGCACTCCCCTGCTGACCCTCAGCCAAGCCCAAGCAGCAGCCACGGATGCTATGGGTGCACTGCAGACCTGTACCTTCCACATCTCCTGCCTCCACCTCCACCACAGTCTCCTTTCCATAGGAATGGAACAGGGGCCAGGAGCCCAGGGAACCCCTCTATCACGATGAGTCAGGGTCCCTGCCAGCACTCAGCTGCCATGTCACCTCTGATGTCACCCACCTAGTGTGATGGGTTCCCAATCAAACAGAAGCACCTCTCATACGCTTTGCCATCCTCTGTCTGTGCAGGAAGTACCCCAGCATGTGCCACAGTGTGCACGGGTTAGCAGGGGCAGTTGCAGCCCACGGTGCTCGGGGCAGGATAAGGCAGGGACCAGGACCTGCTCCGCCTGCGTTTCCTTCCTCCAATTCCAAAGCTCGCTCCAGGCACTTAACGGCCAGTTTCTTCCTGCTGCAGTTCTCGTTAGCTCACAAAGTGGCTAATTACAGGCCTGCAGCTGCCATTTGGAGTGGCAGCAGTGCTGGGTTATGCCCAGGCACGGGAGGGAGATACCTCAGTGCTGGCAGTGGCCTTGGGGCCAGGCCCTGGGGTTTTGGGGCCAGCCAGCTCAGGGAGCCACTACCCCCCTCATGGACCAGACCCAGAGCTTCTGGTGGGGACCAAGCACCAGGGCACTGTGTTTATGGATTTAATGCAGGGATGGGACTGATGGCAGCTTCTGTACCCTGTGCCCAGGGACCCAGCACCCTGCACACGGGGAGAGGCCATTCCATCACCCCTCTTGTCCCTGGGCGCCAAACCACTCATCCTGTCCAGCACATGCCCATCACCACACCAATGCTCTTGCCCACACAGCCCCCATGAACTTTCTCATTCCCAGAGTCCCCACTGTTCTATCACCCCTCCTGTCCCCAGCATCACCACACCTCTCCTGTCCCCAGCACACTGTCCATTCCACGACCCCTTCTGTTCCCCCTGCCCCACTGTCACCCCTCAAACCCTCCATCACCGCTCTAGTCCCCAGCATCCACCACCAAGCTCCCTGTCTCCAGTGCCCTGAGCACACTTTCACCTCCCTGATGCTGTGCCCCCCCGAAGCTCCCGGCAGGGCTAAGCCGATTACGTCCCTTAATACGGCCGTGGCCCAGAAGAGACATTTCAGGCAAACATTGATGCACCTTCCCCTGTGCTGTGGGAAGACCCGGGCTCCCTGGGGACTGAGGGATCACTGGGATGGGGGACCGGTCTCCAGAGCTGCCAGGAAATCACAGATCCAAAGGACCTGATCCTGCACAGTGCAAGCAGGCCCCAGGCTCCAGAATCCCAGTCTCCCCCCCTGAGCTCCAGCTCTCCATGCACTGGCACCCCCAGGGTATTGCTGGGGTGCACATGGATTGGTGAGCCCCCATAAAGCTACAGCAGAAGGGATGAGGGACTTTCACCCCTTTCATCTCTTCCTTAAACTCTTCCTTGATGCTGATCCTGCAATTGGAATTATCAGACATCTTTCCACCCATTCCACCTCCTCAGACCTGCAGACAGAGCCCTGCCCACGTCCCTGGCATGGGCACCAGCTCCTTGGAGCCTCGTTGGATCCCTGTGCCCCACATCCCAGCTCTTCCACACCTCACTCCCACAAGGGCTCCTTTCCCACAGTGGGAGCCAGCTGAGCACATATAACCCCAGATAACAAGGTGGGGACATTATCTCCAAGAATAAAACCACATGGAAAATTAAACTCAGGAGCAGCACCCCAGCTGCTGCATGGAGAAACACTTGGTCTGCACCAGTGTGGCACAGGACACCCCACCATGCAGCCAGGGAGGCTTGAAGGGATGGGGTGGCCGAGTGGAACCACTGCCCACCACTTCCAGGGGAGACCCAGACAACCTTTACTGTGCCTTAAGAAAAAACTGAGCTGCTTCCTGCAGACCGACTCACAGGATGTTGGGGCTGAGAGACCACTCCCTGTGCTTGGCAGGGCAGCCAGGCCCCTGCAAGCACCACAGGCACAGCTCCAGTCCTACTGTCTCGCTCCCAAGAGCAGCTTGGAGCTGCCACAGCTTCAGGAGTCAGCACGGGGGTCCCTGGGGCCATTGCACCCACCGAGTGCCAACCCTGTCCCCAGGGCAGCGATGGACAAGCAGGCAAGGAGGAAAAGCCAAGAGATGGACAATCCCACCACAGGCTGAGCCTGGGAACTTCCTGGGGGATGGCTCCTGCCTAGCCATGCCCAGCTGGGAAGTTTGAGCAGTCCCTGCACCACTGCAGAGCCAGTATCAACACCAGCATCTGTGCTCCCACCCACGTCCCGTGGAGTGGCACAAGGAGGAGCAGCAGCGCGGAGCCAGCGGGTCAAACGTGGCCAAACGGGTCACCTGGACTGGAAACAACAACTCAAATTTTGCTGAGCATCTTCTCCAGATGTCTGGGACGTTAAGTGATGGCTGTGGCAGTGAGGTTCAGGATTATTAAAAAATGGGGTTCTAGCCTGTCATCCTATTTGAAAAACATATTTTTTTGTTTACAATAATAGCAATCAATAGATGAAATTTGGCAACTTAGTTACTCAAGAAATGGGGAGAAATACGGCTCTCACTCATGTTCCAGGAAATGAAGCCAGAAAACGAAGCAAGGCAGGGCCTCTGCCCAAAGCCAGGTGTGATGCATAGAGACACGTGGGAGAAAAAAGCCCAGCTGAGGAGCAGCAAGCAAACCTAAACCACCCTGCAGCACCTCCAAAGCACTGCTGCCCTTCCTCCATCTCGGATCAGGCTCACAGCAAGATGAGAATGTTACTGAGCCACGTGCAGCTGCATCCCAGGAGATGGTATCTGCTGCAGGGGCTCTGGGTCACAGTGCCAGCCATGGAATATGAGCAGGAGGAGGAGAAGGAGATGCCAACCCCCGTCTGAAGAAGCTTTGATGGAGCTGCAGAGGCAGGAGAACATGGGTATAGCAGTGCAGGACCTTCTCCCTGGCTCTCTCCTTACCAGGAGCCAGTTTCACCAGCATACCACAGAGCAGGAGCTGCTGGCCTGCCATCTCCACCTTGCAGCCATCCCCAGAGAAAGCCAAGCTCGGCCCCATCTGTCCAGGAAAGGCAATTAAAAAGTGAGAAAAAACAGCCAATGCTTCCTGTTCCCCACTGCAGTCAGAGGAAGGTGGTGGGTTCGGGACAGAGACTGCTTTACTTGCCCAGCATCTCAGGGATATTTCTTCAGCCATCTCCAGGAGAAACCTACCTGGAGCTCCTCACTGCCACGTGCCACACAACCTCAAACTCCTGGCAATGGATGCTGCTGTTGGTAACAGGGCAAAGACACTGTCCCCAGCTTCTCTCAGTGGAAAGAGGTTCAGCTGAAAATCCAACCCCACGTGTGCCAAGAGCATGCGATATTCCAGCACTGGAACAGGCTGCTGATGCAGTGCCAGGCCCCTCATGTTCACCTCACCTCCAGCATCCTCCTAGGGCTGGGAAGGGAGGGGAAGGGAAGGGGAAATGTCACCATCCCCCCGACAGCACCGAGGCACAGCCACCCCAGCAGCCCCTCAAGGGACCCTGCCCAACCAGCACTGCCAGGCCAGATGATCCCACACTAACCCCTTAAATTCAGGAGGAGCAGAGATTATGCTGGATCACTGGCGGCTCAGCTGAGCTGCCTGGATCTCCTTCCTCCCATCTCAGCCTGTGTCAGCAGTACCTCTGGCTGGGCCGCCCCAGCCTTGGCTGGTGGGAAGAGGGGGAGCGCGGGGGCATCCCCACCTCTGCCCCCAATCCTCTGACGTGGAAACACACAGACGTTTTGATCCACTGGGAGATTGAAGAATTATTGCAGCTTCCCGCCACCCCGCAGAGCAGGCGGGGGCACGGCGCGGCCGCCCGGGCCCCGGCGGACCACAGGCTGCCTGCCCGGCGTCCGCTCTGCCGGGAGCCAGAGCACGGAAACAATATCGGATCCGCAAACAATGCTGGGAGCCAGGAGGCCCTTCCCGGCTCCTGCGCCAGCGAGGCGGAAAGCACCTGCCGTACCTGGGCAGGGACACGGCACCTCCCGGGCCGGGCAGCCACAGCCTTCCCCGCAGGCAGCAACGGGGCTTGGCGCTGCCTGGGTTTGGGGGCCGTTGTTTGTGCCCATCACAGCCCCGCTAGCCCAGCAGCGGGCACGGAGCAAGGGGATATGGGGCACGTCCAGTGCCAGACGCCCCAGGAGAGAAAATGCTCTAACCCCTACCCCAAAACTCAAACAAATCAAATCTGAACGCCCCGAAACAGCTCTTCAGCAGACAGCAGGGCAGCTCAGGGCGGTGCTGCACGAGAGGGCACGAAGGCCACCCATTCCTTCTGCCCCGGCGGAGAGCAGAAATGTCACCGTCACTGGTGTGTCGGGGCGAGGCTGCGGCCGCTCCCGGGTGGGCAAACAGCGCTCCCTCCAGCGCAGCCCCCGGCGGCTCCCCGGGATGGCTCGGTCACCGCAGAACCTTTATTTTCTTCTTCGTTTCGGTGTTTTTTGATGTTGTTTTAATTTTTTTCCTACCAATAAAGGTGCTTCATGAGGGCCGCTCCCATGACTACGTGCTCCCTCCTCACTCCAGGATCCACATCTCTGGGTCTCTCCAAGCCCCCCCAAACAGCTGCTGGGGACCAGCCCCGCGCCGCTGGCACCCGCTGTCAGGCCCCCGCCCGCAGCAGCGAGCCAGGAGAGGGCCGGGGAGGCGCTGCCCGTCCCCGGGGAGCGCTGCAGCCTGTGAGAAACCCCCGCGGGGCTTCGTGGCGGCGGCACCTCCTACCTTGGTTCCACCCAAGAACACGAACACCCACGGATGCTGATCCCTCGTGGGGATAGGGATAACGAGGGACAAGAGGGGGGCAACAGCACCGGGGTTGGTCGTGGGAGGAGACANCGGCCGCGCCCAGGGCCGCCGCGGCGGGAGCGCTCCGGTATGGGCGGCGCGGCGTGAACCGAGCCCTGCGCCTCCGAGCCCCTTCCGCTGCCTAAGGGGGCTCCAGAGAGCTGCAGAGGGACTTTGGACAGGGGCCTGCGGTGACAGGACAAGGGGGAATGGCTTCCCACTGCCGGAGGGCAAGGTTACGTGGGATATGGGGAAGAAATTCTTCCCGATAGAAGAATGTGAGTGAGAGTGGAAAGGCCCTGGCAGAGGTTTCCCAGAGAAGCTGTGGCTGCCCCATCCCTGGAAACGTTCAAAGCCGGGTTGGACAGGGCTCTGAGCACGTGGCAGGTGTCTCTGCCCGTGGTTGGGGCTTAGACTATATGACCTTGAAAGGCCCCTTCCAGCGCAATGCAGTCTGTGATGCTATGCTGGGGTCTTGTTATTCTCCAAGTCCCACATGAATGACATACACTGGGAGTGAGAAGCTGGGGAATCTCACCTGTGGGTCGTGTGGCTGCTGGGGTAATGTTCAGACTGATGGCAGTCTCATCCCTGCCTGCTCTGCAGCTGTGGCACCTGGCTTTGAGTACTGAGTTCATCAGACCTCATCTGCAGCCATTGGCTTTGGACAGAGCTGTGCACTGCCAAACCCCCTCCCTTCCCAATCAGAGCCCCATCCCTGGGTCACTCCTTGAAAAATCTCTTTCCATATCCTGGATTAATCTCCCATCTCTAGGGTCTGCTTTCCAACTGCTATGTCCCCTTCAGAGTACCAATGTCCCATCTTGCTGCAGGAGAGTGGGTGCTTGGTGGAGATGTGCTCCACAGCCACAAGCCCCAGAGAGGCCCATGGACACCCCAGTCACACCAACAGCCATGTTCAGCAGGGATGCCAGGTTGTCCCTGTGTGCTGCAGAGCTCCAAGGTTTTCCTCCATGGAGACAGAGGATGCTCTGCAAAATCCTGGCATCCAGTATCTGGCCCCATGCTCTGGCCACAGACCTGAGGCCTTGGCACGAACACAAATGACGTGATGCAGCATGGAAGCCTCTGTCTGGGGTCCTGCTGGCCGGCATGTGCTGCCTGAGTCTCAGTGCAGGGGTTCCCGTGGCTGTGCCGTGCTGCGGGCCTGGGCTCAGCCCCAGCCCACAGGCTCACGGCAGGAGCCCTGTTAGAGCCTCAGTGGTGCCCTGGCAGGCTGCCAGCCTGCTCCCAGCCTGTCTGAGGAATGCTGGGAGTGAGCTGCCATGGTGTGCTGTGACAGGGACATCAGGGCTGGCTCTGGAAGGAATCACCACCTGCCTGCGGTTCTCTCTGCCACCATGGCTGAGCAGGAAGGTGCCAGGCAGAGGTGGGTGACAGCATGGCATGGGGCCAGCCAGACCTCTTAAATTTTCTTTATTCTTTAATTTCCTTGGCCCTTTGCTTCTGTGAAAGGGACTGTGAAAAAGAAAAAAAATAAATCTCTGTCTGGGATTTTATGTCCCCGATAAAAAGCTGNGAGAACTGGAGGCACAAAAAGGTGGGTTGAGATAAAAACCACTTACTGGGAACAGCATCTCTCTGGAGACCTCAGCACTCCCCAGCATCACACTCAGCCATGGGGCAGGGGCACTCTTTCTTCATCGGGGAGCAAGTGGTGGATGGGGAGATGGATGGGGCCCTGATCATAGGGGGGCTGAGTTGGATCCTCCAGCACTGATCCATCAGGGACAAGCAGGCCTGGCAGCAAGGTGGGACCTGATCTCCTGGGAGAGTCAGAGAGAGGACCCACTAAAGCCATGGTCACCACCATGGTCACCACCCTGGGGCCTGCCAGATCCTGCTGGATGAAAGCCTGGGAAACCTCCTGTGCCTCTATCCTGACTGCAGGCACATCCAGCCCTCTGGCAGGGATGTCTCCCTTTATTTGTAAGTTATATACATGTAGATTGTAAAATATACACACGAATAGACATTTTAAAAGGACAAGATAAAGATTTAATAAACACTCATTTAAAAACAGTTTTATTTTGTTCATCAGTTTGTAAATATTTGCACCAAATATATAATACCAAAGTATATTTGCACCAAGTATACCTTCCTGCTGCACCCTGATGAGTTGTCCTGTGTACCCCTGGAGCTGCATGCACGCTGGCTTCTCTGGAGGAAGCAGGGTGCATGCAACTCCAGGATCCATGCAACTTCCTTCTCTGGAGGAAGGTCTCCCCTGAACTCTGAGAACAGGATTCTTTTATCCCTGGTGACTCTGCTGGTCCTTTCAGTGAGCTCCACCTGCCCATATTGCTATGTAGTCTCATCCAGCAGTGTCTTGAGTTGATGAAGGCTAGGCACAGACACAGCTGGGACTCACAGTACCCAGTCCTTCCTTGTCACAAGGATTCTCCATCCTCCTCCTCTGCCCATAAGCTCCAGAGATGCATTCCCAGCCCAATACTAAAGTAGCTACACTTGGCAGGAGTGGCCATGAGCTCTCAGGTTTCCCTGGCAGTAGGAGAGCAAAGGGGTGGCAGGCTCACCCCTGCCCTGGGAATCATGGGTAAAAAGGGATGGGAAATCCTCATTTTATTTCCAAAGGAGTTGCTGATTTTGTAGGTGTCTTAAAATCTGGGTTCCTCACCTAGCCCTGCCTTGTCCATGTCTTCTGGGAGGATGTAGTGCAGCCTAATCTGAGTGGCATTAAGCATGTTGGGTTCCTACTGGGAAATCTTGGCCCCATCAATCACAGTACACTAGCTTCCATAATTTTTCCTCAGTAGGATTCTTACAGAGTTTTGCTTGTAAAGTAATCCCCATTGGGCTGAGGTCCAGAGAGGACACATTTCAGTGTATCTGTGGCTGGATCTCCCTGCACACTGAGCAAAATACCCATTCCCACCCCTTTATTTACAACCACCAGGTACCACCCTCTCGGCCCCATGTGCTGAGAGTCCTTGAACCCTTCCTGAAGGCACGCCATGAACCATATCCATCTGCTCTCCCACCTGCACTCCTGCCTCATCGCCATTTCACATGTGGAAGCAGCTTCCTCTTCCCAATATTAACTTTTGGCTCCAGAAACTATACAGATCAATCCACTGACAATGGTTTTCCTACTTATACATATTTTATTGCATTAAGGGAAAGACATCCGGCTCTGCAGTGTCTGCAAGTTGAGCCCAGGCAAGATTATCCAGCACTTACCAGGAGTGCAAACAGCTGAACATTACTGCTCTGCTTTGCACTGTTTCACCTCAGAAAGGGCTCTGCTTGGGAATAAAAACTCTTTCCAGCGAGCCTGACAAAGCCCTCCTGTAGACAAATGATTAAAGGGAAAAGGCTTCCTAAGGACGTTGGCATGCCAAGGCAATGTCTGGACTATCCATCTGGGCAGTATTTATTTCTTACGGAAAGAGTTCCCAGAATTGCTTACTGGGAGAACTCCTGTGGTCAAACAATTAGCAGTGTTAAAGAATCCCCTCCTAGTCTATCCCAGAGGATGCTACATGCCATCCTTCTGCCACCCCTCTGAGAGGACAGGGAGCTGTGTAGTGCTCGACACTGGTACCCGGCTTTAGGGATGGGGTCCAATCAGCCCAATCACCAATCGAGGGCTGTTCCTGCCGAGCTGGGCTCTCTGGAGCTGCACTGTAAGTCCAAACCAGCAGGGGAGGGCTTTCAGTCACAGAGGGAGAGGATGTTTGAATTAGGGACTCAGGCCCCGGGTCCTCCCAGGCAGTACGAGGTCTGGATGTGCTGATGAGGGGGTGCAAGAAGCTGCCAGCTGTGCCCCCACCAGCGCTGCCTGACCAGCCCCCCCAGGCTCTTCCTCTGGGCCAGGTCACTGAGAGACCTTTCCCTGCTTCTGGGAGGGTGGGGGTCACTCAGGGTCTCGGTCACTCAGCTGCTTCCTCAGTGACATCTCTAACATCTGAGAACGTGGCAGGACTTTATTCTGGACACGCATAGGGCTCTCCTGATGGTCCCAGGCACTGTTCAACAAGAGCAGACATAGTAGTAGGAGAATATCAGGGAACAGACATAGTAGCTCCTCTCTTCCTTCCAAGTTTCCTGGCCTGCAACTGGAGATTGGTCTAAAGATCCCACAAAATGTGACAGGTCAGACCCTACCTGAACAGCTGCTGGCCTTCATGGGAACAAATTGTGTTTACACCTTTAGTGAAGATACAGAAAGCTGTCCTGCTTGCCCTCTCCATCACAGACTGTGGAAGTGGATGTGAAAAATAAAAATAATCTTTAAATGTTACAGACAAAGTGCCAATACTGGCCAATACTGCACTGGGAACGTCAGCCTCATGTTCACACTGAGAAAACAACGTAAGGCAGGTACCTCTGAGAGCCTGGAGGACCAGAATGGCATCCAAAGGTGACTGCGGTTCCATCAGGCTTGAGAGTGGCAAGGAAAAGCAGAGACACCAGCCTGCAGGAATGAATCTGGGTCTAACAAGAAACTGGAGCCTAAGGATAGAGGCAGATGAGATATAGAAGATATTGAGCGAGAAAGTAAACTGAATTTGCAGGAGGAGCAGGCCTGGAGAGGATCAGTGATTCACACAAATCTGTAAGAACCTACTGGTGCTGAGTTGTCATGTCAGGCCCTTCCAGAGAGAAAGGTGGGAACCTCTGCCAGGAGCAAAGAGGGGATGGGTGCCAGGCTGAGAGGACTGAGCACCCTCAAACAACATTGCAAGGGCCCTCCAAGAGGAAACAGGGCAACCCTGCTATGCTGGGGATGTGCTCTGCAATGCAGAGGGTCGGAGGGGCAGTGGGTTTGTCCTGGTGCCCAGCACTTGGGGTGGTGTGTGAGCACCCAGGCCAGGGCTGGGGTGCCTGAGCATGGATGTCATGGCATTCATGGACACATCCCTCAATGCAAGGAGGCATGCCAGTGGAATGGGAGACACCTTCAGGGATGTGATGCCAGGCTCTGAACCAGGAGGGGAATGGAGATTGAAGGAGAGGCATGTACTCTATGTCCTGGTTTGGGCTGCAGTGAGGAGTAGGAGCTGGTGAACAAGTGTGCAGCCAGAGAGGGAAGGAAAGACCCTGAGGCATAAGAGCATCTGGGAGAACAGTGTGGGCTGGTGTCTTCACATCTGGCTCATGGGAAAGATCACAAGCCTTGTGCAATGCTGCTGTAGAGAAACTCAGACTGGTACCTGGGAGCTGCCTATGGGAGCAGATGTTCCCAGAGTCACAGAAGCAGCTGGTGTGAGCTGGGCAGAGGCGATGGAGGACTAGGAGGAGGGACAGGAGCGTGAGAAGAAGAGAGAGGCCAGCACAAGACATTGAAAGACACCATCGGAAGATCCTGCTAGACCTAAACTGCCTTTGTAAGGAAGGAAAGGCATTTCTGCTTAAGAGGTGTTGGGAGCTCATCACAAATGCCCCAATTATCCTGGGGCAAGGACAAATCCCCAGCAGAGAAATCATTTCTGGAAGAATAGGTCTTTGGAGGGGCAGAGGTGCTATAAATCACCTGTCTGCAACAGTCATTCTAGTTACCCTTAGATATGAGGACAACATAACCAGCATAAAGTGAGCTGATGGGGTGATTTTTTTTTTGTACCTGTTCTTTTTGGTTGTTTTTAGAAGAGCTATTTCGGAAAATAACTTCAGCTCCAGTAGGCATGAGTCAAATCCATTTGGTGTAAATGGGAAGATCAATAGGGGCAGATTGGTGGCTGTTGCTGAGAACAAGCACAAATCAGGAGAAGTGAGGCGAGCTGGTTCCTGCAGCTGGGCAGGTTTGGGAAGCTGAGCATGCAAACATAAAAGAGAAAGAAAAGGCACAAAAAAAATCCCTTCTAAGTACAAGGGAGAGGCTGGTGAAACAGAGCTTCTTCCTGAGCAAACAAGCAACATAAAGACACCAAGGAGGGACTCTGGAAAGAGTGGAATGTCTGCAAGGAAAGAAAAGATCCTGTGCTGGAAGATGAAGGACTGCAGGGAGCCCATGAGAATCTCTTGCAGAGTTACATGGGTTAAGTATTCACCCTTCAGCCGTGTAACTGGGGACAGACAGTCCTGGTGTGTCCTCAGTACAGCGCCCTGGAGGTCAGACATCACCTGCTCCCAATGTTCCAAGAGGACAATGACAACTTATGGCCAGTGACAACATGAGGGCACTGGGACAGCAGTATCAGAGAGGGAGGAGAGTCTTCAGAGATTTGCTGAGGGAGGGAAATATGGCTTTATCTGGATGCAGAGGAAAATGTGGCTGCACCTGGATTCAGGAAGAATGAACATTGTGTCTCCAGCAGTGA
>VXBQ01001822.1:3321-20976 GCA_013400175.1 Phainopepla nitens | reverse complement strand
TAGAGAGTCCATTGGAGAAGATATGGTGCAACATGGTCAGCCTGGAGAAGTGAATCCCAGCTGGGAAATGGCTGCATCAGGGAGGAGAGCCCTTTGCTCAAGCATGCTGCTGTGGGCCAGCCTGGAGGGGCAAGCCTGCGAGAGCTGGCAGCTGAAACCCAGTGCCAAAAATTACTTTGACCCAGGAATCAGCTCCTTAGATCTGATGCACCAGGGTTTGGACAGGGTTTGGGATATCTGTGTGGTTTTGAAAGGGGAAAGGCTCACAACCACCAGATCCCATGGCACTTAGGGAACTCTGGGGTCTCACACGGTGCCTTCCCAGGAGACTTGGGGCCCAAAGTGCTCCCTTCATGGGGCAAATACATTATCACTTCATGGGTGTTTAAGTTCCTAAATCGATTTATCACTGAAATCACTGAAAACTTTTCCCTTTACCTAGAATAAACCTGTTCTAACTACAGTTCTGTGTTCACAGAGCCTTCGAGTTGATTTGATGAAGCAGAGATGGAAAACTACATGGCTGGTCCACTGGGAAGGTATCACACTCAGCACAAGACCCCTGGGGAGGCCACCCACCCCCAGCTCCCTCCCTGTGCCCTGTGACCTCTCCATGACCAAGGGCATACCAAAGAGCTGGTATCCCCAGGACAGCATCACAGTCTGGGCTACCAGAAAACCAGGTTGGGTTCTCTGGCACCAGCTGCCTTACTGTAAGTTGGAGGGTGCAGAGGGATGAGGCACAGCAGACTGTGTGTCCCCCCACAAGCAAAACTCCCTAGCCCATGAGCCAGGGCAGGAGAAAATGTCAGACCTGCTGTGTGAGTGGGATGCAAGTGGCATCTTCATTTCCTTCTCCAATAACTGTAGGGCTTTGCAATTACATCTGCTGATCTGACAGTCATTAGGGAATGATCAGCCAGTCATTGGCAGGGGCTGTTTGCCTTCCTGCTAATTAAATTGCATTTGATTTGCAATCAGATCTAATGAGTCAAGTGAGCTTGAGGTAGGCTCAAGTGAAGCACAGGCCAGCTCCCAGCCTTGCTGTGCATGAAGGGCCACATCCCAGGGACACTGCCCAGAAGCACCCTCTGGCACAGGGCAAGGAGGGACATGTCTGCAGGTGAGCAGAGCTGTGTTTGTGGCAGGGGCCGTGCTGCCAGCAGTGACCTGCGAGGCTGTGGCCTTTGAGACTTGCACCAGTGTATTGGGCTGGCATGGCCAGGCTTTGCTAGTAGGGGGGCTGTAGGGGTGGCTTCTGTGAGAAGCTGCCAGAAGCTTCCACCGTGTCCAGCAGAGCCAATCCCTGGTGGCACCAAAGACAGATGTGCCACTGGCTAGGCCAGTTAGGAGTGGTGGTAATGCCTCTGAGATTACATATTTAAGAAGGAAAACCAGAGGTTTTTGTGCAGTTGTAATTGTGGCCAGGTAAGAGCAGGGTGAGAATATGTGAGAGAAAAGCTCTGCAGACACCAAGGTCAGTGGAGAAGGAGGGGAAGGAGCTGAGATTCCCCTGAGCCTGTGGTGAAGACCATGGTGGCCCTGCAGCCCAAAGATGGCCCTGGAGTGCAGAAATCCACCTGCAGCTCCTGGAGGAGCCTATGCTGGAGCAGGGAGATGCCTGAGAGGAGGCTGTGACCCTGTGGGAAGCCCATGGTGGAGCCAGATTCTGGGAGGGACCTGCAGATCTGTGGAGAGAGGAGCCCCACACTGGAGCAGGTTTGCTGGTAGGAGCTGTGACCCCGTGGGGACCCACGCTGGAGCAGCCTGTCCTTGAAAGACTGACCCCATGGAAAAGGGGTCACATTGCAGCAGTTTAGACTGCTGCTTGTGAGCTGGACTTACATTTGAGAAGTTAATGGAGAAGTGTTCCCCGTGGGAGGAACCCTGTGCTGGAGCAGGGGAACGAGTTCTGTCCCTGAGCAGTGTCCCATTCCTGCCTCCCTGCGCCACTGCAGGGAAGGAGGTAGGGCTGGTAACGAGGGAGGGGGAGGGGGGAAGGTGTTTTTAAGATCTTATTTAACTTTTCATTATCCCGCTCTGATTTTGTTAGCAATAAATTCATTTAATATCTCTAATTAGAGCCTGTTTTGCCTGTGACGGGATTTGATGAGTGATCTCTCCCACTCCTTAACTCATGAATCCTTTGTTATATTTTCTCTCCCCCGTTCAGCTGCAGAGGGGAGAGATAGAGAGGCTTTGGTGGGTGCTTGGGGTCCAGCCAAGGTCTCCCTACTACAGCCAGACACCCTGTGCTGGCATGGAGTGCTCCTCTAGCTGCCAGGCCAGGAGAGAGACAGTGAGTAGAGCCCTGACTGCTGGCTGTGGAAGAGGGGCAGGGAACAGACCAGGGCAGAGACCCCAGCACGGTGCTGCCGCTCCTCTCCCACACCTCTCTTCACGACAGGCATCTGGCAGCTTCAGTGGTTTGGGACACTGGTGGGATTTCAACAGACCCTGGATGTGCATGGAAAGAGGAAATGCTGTTTGGGCTCACACCCACCAGGCCCCAGTGGCACTTGGGGAGCTCTGTGGTCTCACTCCACACCATCCAAGGCAGATGGACGAGCCTGGTCCTGATGTCTGCATGTCATCTGAGTGACTTCTGCTGTGGTGAGCACACCACCAGCTGGTGATGGTGCTGCACCTGTCACGTGCAAAGGGACAGCCAGGAGCCTCTAACACATGCCTGCTCCAGGCAGATGGGTTGGGCACCCATGCACTCAGGTTTTCTTGGGATGGCCAAGAGCCCACAGGTCCCGAGCAGCAAGTGGGACCTGGCTCAGAGGCTGAAATTAAAATGTCATCCTTGTGCCAGCCAGTGTTAATCTTACAACCTGAGATGATCCTATACAGTCACATTTTATTTTTAAAAAGAGAAAAAAAAAAAGAAAAGTCAAGAGGATTAACTATCACATATGGCACAGAGATTGTCTGGAAACACCAGCTTAGCTTCCCTCTGAGTGCTTAAGCTGATATTAGCAAATACAAGCCATAGGATTCAGACAGCTATGTTCCACAACAGCTTGCAGTGGGGCAGAGATGTCCCAAATCTGAATCCTGCCCTGCTTTGGCTCAGCCTGAGCTGTTGGATGAGCTCCTGGGGCTCCTAGGGAGCAGAGAGCTGCAACCACTGCAGGGCAAGAGGAGGAAAGGTGGTGGATGGTGTGGGGGGATGCAGCCCTTCAAACTCCAGCCTCACTCTCTGTGGCCTTTCTCCGTGCATCCCCTCTTGCCCAAAGGATTCCCAGCCTCACTGCACCCTTTGCCTCACCTCTGCCTGGTCTGGTCCTGCCCCTCTAGGAGGCACCCAGGAGGGAAAATCTTGTGGCTCTGAAACTGCCCTCACTTGGGCGAGCTGAGCTGGGATCACTCCTGCCTGTTCACCATCCACAGCCCCGAGGAGGACAACAGGCAGAACCACAGGGCCCAGCACCCCAGGCTCTCCCCAGACAGCCACACCAAGATCTGAGGAGAGTTTCTGTTTATTTGGCAAAAAGCAGGGACTGTGTGCCAGAGGAGCAGGGGCTGTGTCAGACTCCTGACAACAGAGCTTGGAAGAAGAATGGTGGAGCAGGAGCCTGGAGCTTCAGAGCGTGGGTCTTGCACTGCTTGGCAGGAGCATCCACGAGCCAGTCTGCAGTTCCTGGAAAACAGGTGGGAGGGGTGGGGGCTGGGTGAGGCAGGGAGACCAGCAGGACTCTCCATCAGGATCAGTGCATTCTTCTCTGGTTCTCCCTGGACCTGTAGGGTGAGGCATCTCCAGCAATGGATTTCTAGTAAAATCCCACCCTAGAGCTGTGTGGTGGGAAAGCACAGGCCGGAGGGGGGCAACAGAAAATATGTTTTGTATGGTGAGACACCAACCCACTGTGGCCAGGCTTGCCAGTCTACAAGCCCAGGGTCCCTCTGGCAGGAGCTGGTGTCCTGGCCCTCACTGCTCAAAGGGCTATGCAGAGGTTTCTCTGGTGGTTTCAGTTCATGTGGCCATGTTCAGTGCCAGGCCCTTCCCACTGGGGATCTCTGGGCACTGCTCCTTGGGAGTCCCAGAGTACTGCTGCCTGGGGGTCCCTGCTGTAGAGCAGCATCCAAAGGAATGGTCCTACCTGTGTGCAAACTCCAGCACCTGTTCAAACAGCTCAGCTCCAGAGGAATTCAAAGAGGTCTTGGTGGCCCTTGCCTTGGGGGCACCAAGAGGGTCAGTTTCCAGGGGAGAACATTGCAAATGCCATGTCCCACTGCAGCAACTCACCTATGCTTCATCAAGTCTGCATTCCTCTGTGGAAACAAAAAGGAAACCTGAGTCCAGCGCTGTGGTCTGAACAGTCCTATTTAGTACCCAAAATAGACTACTCAGAAGGAACTTGTGGGTTTCTCCTTGCTCAGTGTGCCCAGCCAGAGCAGCAGTGGCTGCCAGCACTCCCTCCTGCCAGCTCAGACCACCAAGTGGTGGCACTGATGGGCTGAACTGGTCCCTGCCTGCGTGTCCCTGTATTGGCCCTGGGCAGTGCTCACCCTGCCTGGGTAAAATCCAGATCGTCTCGTCGGTGAAGCCCTTCAGCTCGGCAAGTCTCCTGAACAGCAATTTGATCTTGGGTCTCACCTGCTGCGTTCTGCCTAAAAACAAAGACTTGAGTTAGCTCCAGGCTGTGCCTGACCCTGCATCTCCTGGGAAGCTGGTGAGTGTGTTCAGCTGAGGGTGAGATGGATGGCAGTCCCTGGGAGAAGGCTGGAGGCACTGGTGGAGGTCCTGGAGAGCAGTGGTGGCCAGGCACATGAGACACCCAACCCAGGGAACAAGATGAGCCAGAGGTCCTGACAGCAGCACAGTGACTCCTCTCTTGGTTCCTGTCCCCCCTGATTCTGTTCTGTCTGTGCAGCAGGACCCTCACTCTCCACCCCTCTTCACCAAGCAACTTACCCAAGGCCATGGACGTGCAGCACAGTGCTGGGAGCCTGAGCCCCAACCTCCCCCGCCCCCCAAACCACTGCTCCTTCCCTGCCACACAGAGAACACATGGTAGTCCCTGCCCCGCTCCTGCACCTCACCCAGGGCAGGACTGAAGAGGGAGACCTCCTGTCCCCTGTCCCCTGGCCTTGCAGGACCTCAGAAGCACCCGACACCTCTGAGCAGTTCACCACTGCTGGCTACGCACTGTAAAGTCTCAGCATGTGCAAGGTCTTCTCGTCCTTCTCCCTGGTGGCAAAGACAACCATGTAGGACCTGCCGTCGGTATCCACCAGCTGCACCGTCTTATTGCCTCTATCTGCAAAAGGACACGGAGAAAAATGAATTACCTCCTCCTGGAAACCCCCACCCTGCAAAGGGGCTGTAAGAGCATGAAGCCCACCAAGCCCTTCTTTCCTTGTTCTCTCCCCATCCTGGTTTTTTCTCTTGCTAAGGTTCCTCTGAAAGCCTGGGGGAGCCCACAGACCACAGCAGAGCAGAGGGAGGGGGAGATGAGGGCAGAAAGGTCTGTGGATGGTCAGTGTCAGGCTGTTGGCCCGTGTCAGACTGATCCTTGGGCTGGGAATGGCAGCAAACCACTGCTGCTCCATCCCTGGGAACGTCCACTCACAGCCTCTTTGCAGGATGAACCTGCTTTTCCCTAGGGTTTAAGCTTGGTCTGAATGTGTTTATCCCAGAGGGAGGGATTGGGGGGTCTGCCATGCTGCTGGGCCACCAGCCCTGGGGTGCAGCTGGCACCTGGATGATGAGGGATGTCCCATTCAGGACACAGGAGGGGCAGGCAGTCCTGAGGGCCGTGTCCCCAGGAACAGCCAGCTTCAGACAGGGATGGTGGGACACGCCTCCATCCTGCCCCGAGAGCCAGGCACCCCCACTCACCAGAGCTGTAGTATTCACCAGGGCTGCCTGTTGGCTTGTAGATCGATTCAAACTTCATACATCTCCCAGGGCTGCAGAACAGTGAAGGATGCTCCAGCTGAGGTGAAGTGACCCCCTTTCCCCTCCCCCGTTCAAGGGTCACTATCTCAGATGTGGGACTTGCTGTTCAGAGATGGGATGGTGTGGCCAGGGCAGGAGGGGACAGATACCACCCTTGGAACAATGAGTCCCTGGGCTGGCAGGGGACAGTGCTGGCACCTGGAGATTATCCATGCCCTCACTCATGCTCTGAGCTTCTGGGATGAGGCTGGTTCTGCTGAGAAAGCTGTAACTGTAGGGTCCCATCCCATGCTCTGTGGAGGCACTGGTCCTAGCTAGTGTTGCCCTGAGCCTGCCCTAAAGATGGGGTGCCCACAGCTGTCCCAAGCCCCTGGTGGTCCTGTCTCAACCCCTGCCCAGGTCTTTAGGGAGTGCACTGAGGTGGAGACCCACCAGTGAAGGTCCAGGGGGGAGATTGGTAGTGAAGCCTGTGGAGAAAATCATGTGGGACTTACGTGGGAATTGCAAAGGAGACCTTCAGGTCACCATCCTCCAGGACCTCAATGTTGGCCATTGCCATCTTCAGCTGGTCCTTATTTTGGAGGTAGCTCTCGGAGTCAGAGGCCATAGCAGTGATGTACCATGTCCCTGCAATCTGGCAGTGAGAGCAGGCTGTGAGTCCAGAGGAGCAGTCAAGAGTGTCCCTTCCTCAGGGACCAAGCCAGGACAACCTCAGTCCATGGAACACCAACATCCCATCCAGGCAATAAAATCCCCTCAGGGACACCTATGCAGGAGCTGGGTGACTGTCCTCACCGGGGTGTGACAGCAAAGCAACGGTGGCTGTAGTGACCCCAGCTGTCCCCAGTACCAAAATACCTCTACAGTCCTCCCCGCTCTGCTGGTGACTGGAGACCGCACCCTTCCCTTTCCCTTCCCCTTCCCCTTCCCTTCCCTTTCCCTGCCCTTCCCGCTGAGGGTCACCTTGCTCGCGTCCGGCTCCACAGCTGCCAGGTCCCCGGCCTGCACACGGAGCAAGCTCAGCAGGACCAGCCCCAGGCTCAGCTCCGTGGTCCTCATCTCGCCTCAGCTCCTCTGGCTTCACCAGTGGGATGGGGAGTGGTGCCGGGGTGTCGGATTTATAGCTCCTGCTCCCTCCTCCGCCCTCCCCGCTGGAGCCGTGCCGAGCCCGCGGGAGCGCTCAGCTCGGGGCTGGCCTGGGCAAGGGGGTGGCTTCGGAGGGCAGGAGTCAGCCCAGGGTGAGCAGAGCCCTGGGGCACAGGGGGGCTTGTGCCGGCCAGTCCCAGAACGGGCTTACAGGAACTGTTGCACCACTGCTGAAATTTGGGATTTCCCCCGTTCTTTTAGTTGCTTGTGAAAGAACAAAGCGAACGGTTGTTTTCCAGCGGGCTGCCGGCGGGCTGCCAGGAGGAGCGGGAGGTTCTTCCCGGCAGCGGCCCCGGGGCAGCCCCGTCGCCCAGCTCACCAGGGCCCTCGGTGACCCGTTCTTCTGGCCGGGTTGAAACGTGCCCCGGGGCAGCTGCCGGGATCGTGCCCCAGTCCAGCCCTTGGCTGGCACAGCCTGAGCCGCGGTGCCAGCGCCGGCCTCCCGCCGGTGCCGGGCTCGCCGGGTCTGCAGCGGGCTGCACCCTCAGTACAGCGGGCACAGCAAGGGGTTCACGTCGCTGTGGGAGTGTGTCCCTCCTTGCCGGAGTGTGCTGTCCCCTGTGGCCTGGCTCTGCCGGGCTCCTGGGGTCACAGCCCAACACCTGCCTGGCCACTGAGGGACACCGGGGCAGGGAGGCAGAGGGAGAACCAGGGGCTGCCTTTGCTCTGCAGGAGGTGGAGGGGGATGAAAATTGTCCTCGGGGCTCATGGCAGTGTGGCCTTACTTTGGTCAGATGGGGGACCAAGGGGAGTGGCAGACGGGCATGGGGGTCCCAATCCTGCCGTAGGGAGCCCTGGTGCCACCCCACTCCCAGCTGGGTGGCCCAGGAGAGGACTGAGCAGGGAATGGGGTTTCCTGGGGGTGTCCCTGCAGGCAGCCCTGGCCAGCCTGACTGCTTACCATCTGCCTGGAGCCACTGACCACCCAGCTGGGCTGTGCCAGCCCTTGTTCACCCTGGCTCCACTCTTCCCTGCCCTGGCAGCTGCACCTTCCCCATCCTCTGCTCCCCATCCTCCTCATGCTGGGCACAGCAAACACATCACATCTAGGGAGCCCCCTAAACCCCATGGGGGCGTGACAGAAAGGGTCAGCTCCAGGACTGTTGGGCTCAGGGTGTCTGGGGACCCTGGCAGCACCCTGCTCCCACCAACAAAGCACTGAGCTCTGGGGCAGCTTCTGCATCTATTTATTTAGGGGGTTCAGGGTGATCCGGGTGTGGAGCAGAGGGTCTGGCAGAGCCTGGAGGATGGGAAGGAGCACCACAGAGCGGGGTGCAGAGCCCATCATCCACTAGGTCTGGAGGATACATGGTCCTTCAGCTGCAGAGGCAGGACAGGCAGATGACTGGTCAGAGCAGGGCAAAGCCAAGGTGACAGAGCCCCGAGGCAGGTGAGGGATCCCCCAGGGCCTGCAAGTCCCTGCTCAGCCCTTGCTGGAAGGGAGTCACAGCTTTCCCTGGCCACGCTCACCTGATGTCCCCGGTGCACTGATCTGTTGGAAAGCAAAGAGAGGGGTGAGTGTGCCATTGGCAGCACCCTGAGCCCCGCACAGAGTCCCCATGCAGACGGGCTGCAGCTGCCCTCCTGTGCCCTTGGGCCACTTACCTGACTTGGGCAGGATGGCCAGCATGTCCTCGGTCAGGCCAGAGGTGAGGATGAGCTCCATGAACTTCTGCAGGAGCTGGGGGCTCACATCCTGCTCCCTTGCTGCAGCCACACACCCAAAGTGTGGGTTGGTGAGTGCAAGGAATCGCAGCAGCCAGCCCCACACTGGTGGTGCAGGTACTGCAGGGCAGCAGCTGAACCCCAGGGAAGGGCCAAGGTGAAGCAATGAACGTGCAGGGTGGACACCAGGCAACCCACAGCTGCCCTGGGCTGGCAGCAAAGGGGCACAAGCCCCTTGGGATGAGCGACCCATTAACTTGGGGTGGTATGGGGTGATATGGGATGGTATGGTACAGGCTTGGGTTGCTGTAGCTGGGCTTGCACTCTGTAGGGGGCTCTGCTTCAACCCACAACCAGCTGGAGATATCTTTAGTGCGAGGTTTCATTCACCCCAGAATTAATTCCCTAGGTGATGGACATGGGGTGCTCCTGGTGGCCTGGGGTAGTGGTGTGGAGCCCAGCCCCTGCCCGCCGCTGGTGCCCCCATCCCTTCCCAGGAGCCAGGTCCCCACTCCCAACGCACTGAGGAGCTGCAGTGCCATGCTGGGCTCTGCCTCGCTGTGATGGGTCTCATGCAGGACAGCGTAGTGGCTGTAGTCTGTCTCCATCACACGCAGATCCCTCTTCTCTTGTGCTCCTAAGGACACCAGAGGTGACCAGCTGGGTAACGTGGTACAGTCTGAGCCCTCCTGGGCCCTGCTGGGGCCCACAGCTCAGTGCTCCAGCCTCAAATTTGCCTGAGGTGGGTACGAGGAAGGAACCCCTGCTCACTGGGGAGGAGCCAGGTGCCCACCCACCCACAGCCTCTCGCTGAGCCGTGGAGGCAGAGGGGCCAAGCCCACCTCCCGCTGCGCCCGAGGCATGGGCGTGGGGATGCCCACCCTCTGTTTCAGGATACCATGGCCCCAAAGCCCCTGCCCACACATACCCACGTAGTGCCCCCCCTGCCCGCTCTGCTGGAAGAGCAGCTCAAACTTTTGGCATTTGTCCATCCTGGAAAAGAAACATGAAAAAGACAAATGTGTCTAGACAGCACATGGCCAGGCAGTGGGGTGGTGGGCACAGGGGGCAGCCCAGCCTGCCCAGGGGGATGCACTGAGGCAGGACTGGGCAACCCAGAGCAGTGGGGGAGTTGCTGTGGTGGGGAAGGGAGTTCCTGGCCCACAGGGAGCACGGTGAGCGGGATGGACACTTACAGGGGCCAGACCAACTTCAAGGCCAGGTCCCCTTCTGGCATGAAGCTGATGATGGCCATGGATGACTTCATTTCATTCTTCATGTTCAGGAAGATGGAGCAGTTGGAAGCAATGGCTGTGACATGCCACACCCCTGCAAACTGCAGCAGGACACAGCAGTGGAATTTGGAAAAGTTGTGGGCACCTGCCAGAGGGAGCTGCACTCCTCTATAGGGGACCTGGCAGCCCACTGCAGAAATTTGCCAAGCTGCAGTGGACCTGCCACTGTCTGTGGGGACCTGTCACCCTCTTAAGGTCACTATCTGTGACCAGTGCCCTCCACCATGGGGAGCATGAAAGCTTCCCTTTCCCTTCCCCCAGCCTGTGGTGGCAGACCTGCCACCCTCTGTGCCGACCAGCCAGGCAAAGGAGGGGACCTGCCACCTTCCTGCCTGCAGAACACCCTGTCCTGCCTCATGCTAAGAGTACAGGTGCAGCACCTGGCCCATGTTTCCTGGGGAAGTGCCACACACTTGGAGACATCATGGCCCCACGTGTTGATGTCTTTGCAGTGGGGCTACTGCTGGCGCTGGACACAGCAGCCAGGACTGACCTGGTTTTGCACAGGCTCTCCTGGAAACTGCCCTGGGGTTGGCTCAGGGATGGGGCTGGCAGGTGCCTGGGGTGCAGCACAGGCCTGCTGCCCCAGCCAGCCCCTCCAGCCCAGGCAGGACGTGCCAGGCAGCACCCTGTGCACTCACCTTCTCGGTGTCCAAGTCCGGCTGCGTGGGGACCTGGGCCCCTGCCCGCAGCAGGCAGAGCAGGGCCAGGGCCAGGCTGGGCAGTGCTGCTGTCATACTCACCCTGGAGTGAATGTGGCCAGGAGAGGCTGCACCCACCTTTATAGCCCCCACTGCTGGCAGCACTCCTGCCCACGCCAGCTTTATGCAACAGGTTACACAAGAGCAGGGATAACCTGTGCCCGGCTTAGGTGACAGTGCTGGCCCTGTCCCCCCCAGTTCCAGATGAATGCAGCCTTGTGTGAGACCCAGCCTAGAGCACGCCAGGTCCAAGTGCTGCCCCGTGCCCACTCTGTGTCTGGGGAGGAGTGTGAGGTGCATCCCAGGGGCCCCCTCCTGGCTGTTCCAATGGGTTTTAGGGTCTGTCTGTGGTGGGACGTATCCTGCCTCAGGATCCTCAGTGCCAGAGAATGGTTGTGCTGGTGTTCTACCCCAGGCTGAGCCACAGCCCAGTGCCCTCAGAAGGGGTGGTGACTTCTTAGGCTGGTGGCAGCAGGCTCAGACCCCGCTGCTGGAGAGGGTCTGGGTTGATGGGGTGGAGCTCAGGCGGTGACCAGGATCAAGCCACACCCAGAGCTCACAGATACCCTTCTGCTTCATGTCCACCCTTCCCCAAACTCCTGGAAACCCCCTGATTGCCCATCGCCCCATTCCCATGCTGCCAGCCTGCTCTCCAGCAGGGAAACCAAGCCAGGGAGGCTGGGGGAGCCCAGGGTGCCCAAGGGGCAGAGGGGGAGCAGATGCCCCAGCGGGTTCTAGCCTCAGAGACCTCTTTTCCTGGGAGAGGGCAGGTTCAGTGGCCAGGCAGCACCATGGGACTGGGCTGTGAGTGCACACGGGGTCTCAGCCCAGCAGTTTCACAGCCAGGAGCTGGCATCAGCCCTGAGCACTAACCCCAGTCCCAACCCTACTGGCCATGCTTTCCCCTCCCCATCGCCTTAGTTGGAGCTGCCCCACTACAATCCAACAGGCAAGGGCTGTTTCTTTATGGGCTTTAATCGAGACAGGGATACAGTGTGGGTGGTGAAGCCAGGGAGCAAAGGCTGCTGCGGTGCTGGGGGGCCATTAGGGGTCAGATGGGGCAGGGTGGTCACCAGCTTGCAGTGCTCTTGGGGCTCGGGCTGGCAGCAGCTGGTGCGTCCGCCTGGAAAAGATGGGGGAGAGCATGGCTGAGCTGTGGGAGACCAGGTAACACACAGGGGGACATGGGCCTGGCAGCTCCACACTGAGTGGGTAGGCACCCCACAGAACCGGGTGGGGGACCCCCAGTAGGTGTGAGGAGAGGAGCAGCCTGGGGAAGGGTTGTGGAGGGGCTGGGGGCTCTATGGGGTGACATGACTTAAGCATCCCCCTACCCTCCCGCAGGGCTGAGCCCCAGTGAGGGCAGGACTCACCTAAGCAGCATCTGCCATGCATTTGTCTGCAGGAGGAAGAAACAGGGAGATCAGCTCCTCTGGGGGCTGGACCTCAGCCCCCCTGAGGGATCCCGAATGGATGGGCCATGGCTGGCCCCATGCTGGCCCCATAGAGAGGCAGGGACAAGCCAGCAGGGTGTCATTCTTCTCGGTGCCCCTGTGATATCTCACCCACTATTCCCCAACACCATCCCTGGGCTCCCAGCCTCACCCGTGTGGGGCAGGATGAGGATCTCGTCGTCTGTCAGGCCCTGCTCCCTGGAGAACCGGGTGAACATCTCCAGGCGCTCGGGACTCAGCTCCTTTGTCCGGCCTGCAGCCAAGAGCAGGGTAAGAGGCAGCCCCCCCAGACCCACCAGCACTGAGGCATGGGCAGCCCAGCAAGGGGATCCTGGCTCAGCCATCATCCCCTCAAGGTCACCCCAGCTTGGGAAATGACCCTAACCCTGCCCTTTTCCCATGGGAAAGACAGACATCCCGGGGGTCCTGGGGCAGACGTACTGTAGAGCAGCACCATGGTGGAGGAATCAGTGCCCTTGGAGATCTGGGTGGCCACCAAGGCGTACTCCTCGTAGTTGGTCTCCACCACGTGGACGTTGTGCTTGCTGCCCCAGCCTGTGGGGGACAGAGGGCACAGCTCAGCCCTGAGCTCCAAATCAGCCCCAAGGGACAGCAGGGCTGTGAGTGTGTCTGGGGAAGCTGGGTACTCACGTGGGCTGGTGTAGCTGAACCGCCCTGGCTGCTCTGTCTTGGTGTAAAGACTGTTCCTCGTCACACACTGGTCACCCCTGGGGAGAGCACAGCAGTGGGGGATGCACCAGTGGCCACCCTCAGCACCCCCCCACGCTCACTGCCCCCCATGCCCCATACTTGGGGTAGGTGGAGGTAACTTCCAGGTTCCCCTCTGCGGTGGTGGAGATGATGGTGGTGCACATCTTCATCAGGGGCCTCTTCTCCTTGAACCAGTTAGAGTTGGAGGCCAGGCCAATGCTGTACCATCTCCCTGTGAGCTGCACACAGCCTGCACTCAGCCTCAGCTGGGCACAGACCCTGTCTCACCCTTCAGCCCCCAAGAGCCCCAGCCCAGGCCATGTGCCTCTCCCCTGGCAGCCCATTACACACAGCAGGACAGTGTCCCAAGGTCCTCATTTCAAAGGGAGCTGGCTCTTGGCAACCACAACATCCAGGAACAAGGAAATCCCTGTTTCATGACATGCCCTTCACTGCCCTTGGCTGTTTTCTTCCTCTTCACCCCAAGAGCAGGGAGTGTGACATGACTGCCTGGCTCTGAGATACCATTTCCATCCATCTCTGGGAGGAGGGGGTGTGAGGAGGGGTCAGGACACTGGGTCCAGCACAGCTCATTCCAGCCCAGTGATGGAGCCAGCAGTGCCCCTGAGGGGAATTGCCAGCCTTGGAGAGCAGCTGTGCTGGGATCACCCTTGCAGCACATCCCAAACCCCTGTCCTGGCAGAAGTGCCTCCCCTCCATCCCCATCACCTCCCTGGGGTGGCTGTGTCCCCCAGGACCTTTCCAGGGCAGGAGGGATGTAGGGGATACACCAGCACAGCAGCCCTTGGTTTTTTTTGTGGCCCTGGGCTGGAGTCTTTGTTGGGGAGGGGTTCCTATGGCCCATCTCTGTGCCGTCAGACTGAGATTGCATTTCTCACTCTCCCCTGTAAGATCCCTGTGCATCTACACTGACTCCACAGCACAGCAGCATGCCTAATCCATGCCTAACCCAGGGTCCTGCCCCAAAGGCTGGAGCCTGGATGCTGGATCCCTTCCAGAGCCACCAACCCAGGTGCTGGGAGGTCCCCAGGAGGGGGGGCTGCATGTGCACCAGTGCAAGCCTGGCCTCCCATCCACCTCCCAACCCCTCCCTGCATTTTCAGGGCAAGGATCCCCCAGAACACCCCAAACCTCCAGAGAGGTGATGCCGGATGGCCTGGGTCACCTTGTCCTGCTGGAAGTCAGCTTGGACAGGAATGCTGTCCTGGGCGTGCAGTGTCCCGAGCAGGGCCAGCCCCACGACGCTGAGCAGTGTGGCCTGCATGGCAAAGCCGAGTCGAGCCGAGCTGAGAGCTGGAGGCAGAGCGCTGCAGTGCTGGAGTCTGCCGAGCCCCTATTTATGGGCAGGCGCTGTGGGGGCCCCCGGGAAGCCAGCCCTGCCTCCCCCCGTGCCGTTATGCAAGCTGGAGCAGGACAGAGCACTGAAGCCAAAGGGCAAGAGGCGATCCTGAGAATGCTTCCCTCCTGTTGATATGACATATTTGCTCCAGGGTGCCAAACTGCTCTGCAGTGAAAACAGCCAGCGGCCAGCCCAGTGGCACCCTGCCCCCAGCGCTGCCGGGGGGGCAGGGAGCAGTGCTGCCACATCCACGTTGGACCCAGAGTGGGGCATCAGTGAGATGGAGGAAATGTCCAGTGCCTGCCAGGTCCCAGCCCAGCCCATGGGACTTGACACCTGCGCTCCTGCGAGACCCCCTGCTCTGCCTTGACTCAAGGCCCTGCATCACCCAAGGAAGCATCTCTGCTGGCCCCAGCACCCTCGGGGTGCATCCCACCGGTGAGCCCCGTGTTCAGCTCCCTGGGGACCAGCATGCAGCCAGATGCACCCTAGAACTCGACACCCCATCCGCCCCACCACCCTGCGTCCTTTGTCAAGAGGGGCTGGAGACACTGTCCCCCCTGGTGTGGGGTCACCGGGGGTACAAAGGTGCCCCCCTCAATCTGAGGACACTCCTGCAGGGTGAGGGCAGGGGATGTATGCTGGGTGCCAGCAGCAACGCCCACGGGTCTGGCAGGGTTTGGGCAGGGCTGGCCATGCCGGGCTGCGCCCCAGCCCCGCAGCGCAGCCCTGCCAAGGTGCTTTACATAAGGAGCGTGTTTTCAGAACAGCTGGTTTTCCCCTGGCAGCCCCCCCTGCACATTCCCTTCCCCGGGCCCCGCTGCGAGGCCGCCCTGCCCCGGCGCACCCCGCGCCTGCCCGGCCCCGCGGATTTATGAAAACAAAACAAAACAAAAGCTGAGCCAGGCAGGACTGGACATCACGAGCGCCTGGCTGGGGCCCTGCATGCTGGGCTGGGGCTCAGTCTTCCCCTGGAGCTCACCCTCAGGGTGCCAGGGGAACTCTCTGCATCGGGCATAGAGGCAGGGAGCATCCGGGGTGTCACTGTCACCTGGCAGAAGCACAAAGTCCCCCCTGCTGTCACGTACCCCCAGCTCCCTGCCTGCAGGGTGCCAGGAAGGGGTGCTCGATGGATACGCGGGTGGTGCCCGGCTCTCCTGGGGGTGGCAAAAGCTGGGAGCCAACCGAAGGACCTGGGTGGCAAAGCTGGTGCAAGCTCAGGAGTATGGGAGCACTTGGGGGCACAGGGGGACACCAGCCGTGGCAAGGGGCAGAAAGAGCAGGCCTGGGGGCAGGAGGGGGTATCTGGGCTGTGAGTCCTCGCGGCAGCTGGACACGGACCCTCGGGCATAACCTGGGTGTCTGCAGCCAGAAATGGTTTAGCCCCAACGACGGGTGGGCTGAGCCGGGGATGAAGGGTGTGGGCAATCCTTGGGCGTCAGCCCAGCTCCCTGGGGCTCTCCCCTTGCTCCCTGATCCCCCTGCCCGGCGCAGCCATTTCGGGTGTAGGTAAAGTGAGCTGGATGCAGCTCTGTCAGGCTCGGGGGACGGCCGGGCTGGTGGTGGAACAGGGGCTGGCTGCGGGCACACCACGTGTTTTCCCTTACATAATGCCCCGATAAACAACATGTGTTACCGGTTCCCGCTAGGATTGCAAAATGCCGGTGCTGCGGACAGAGCGCTGCCCCCGCCCCGGGGGATGGGGCCCCGCTCCCGCAGCCAGTGCCGGGGGCCGCTGGCCTGCAGTGCGCGGCAGGACGCCTTCGGCCAGGCTCCACACACGGGGAGGAGGGGTCCCATGAGGGGCTGCAGCATTAACCCTGGGGGTCTCTCCTAAAGGAGGACCCTGCAGCCCCCTGAGAGGCGCTCTCTGTGCGCGCAGGAGCCCAGCGCCGGCAGCAGCCTCTGCGGAAAGAACTCTGCAGGGCTGGGGCCAGGGAACGGGGCGTTTCCCGGCCGTGGAGGCCCTGGGAACGGGAAACAGGACTGTGGGACTAAGATTTCCTCCCCTGGGTGCCCGGGTGATCTCCCAGCTTGTGGGGGGAGCCGCAGATGCTGTACTCTCCCCAGTGCCCCTAAGTGCATGGCCCTGTGGTCCCCGGCACGGCGCTGTTCCTCTCAGTGCCGGGCCCTCCCTCGCCCCTGCCACCTGGACCCCAGGCAGCACATCACAGGAACCACCATCCTGCCCCGCTGTCCTGTGCCTGGGGAAGGCTCACAAAGAGGATGGCAGGGGTCTACACGGCAGGGGGCTGCACAGCCCCCCAACATGCCCCAGCCAGGAGCACATGTCCAAGGCACTGGCAGCCCATGGTGGAAGCAGTGCTGGCCTGGCTGGAGCAGACCAAGAGGTGACTGGCAGGTACACAGGCTCTTCTCTGAGGCGTTTATTGGGGTGTTGCTGGCTGCTGCAGGAGAGTGGGGCACAGAGCAGAGGGAGGACACAAGCTGGGAGGCACAGGACAAGGACGGACACAGCTGCCAGCACAGCTGGAGGGGCTGAGGAGGCCCAGGGCTCTGCTCCAGAGCTGTGGAGCAGCAGTGGGAGCTGATGAAAGTGTGGCTCAGATCCGTGTGGCCATGGGCTGAGGTAAAGGCTGAGCTCTGGAACCCCCTGGCAACTCCATCTGTACCTACAGCTTCATTTCTGGAAGGAAGAGAAGTGCTGAGGAAGTGGGGGGAGGGGGTGTCCAAGCCCAGCAACAGGGCTGGAGACCTACTTCTGCCTCCCCAAGCACCAATGACAAGTGATGAAGCTGTCCCCAGGGACCCCAGCCTTCACCTGCATTTCCCCTGTACCAGGACATCTCATCCCAGACCAGCCCTCGCCCCATGAAACACCAGCGTAGATCCATCAAGCCCAGTCTGACCCATGTGGGGGGTGAGTGGGGTTTGCTTTGCCAGGATGTCCTGATGCCCATCCTGAGTGACAGCTTGCCACACAAGGGCACAGGCTCTGTTCTGGGGAATGGTCTGTCATGGCCAGACCTGCCCTCCCACACTCCTGGGGCAGGACCACACAGCCAGGGTGCAGCGTGGATCTGGCCCAGTCTGCCCAGTCCACTGCCAGCACCCAACTGGTGGCCAGTGTGGGAGCAAGCCTGGCACATGGGGACCGCCAGCACATCACCCAGCATCCCCAACTCACCATCGAGGACGTGAAACTCGTCTGCAGAGTCACAAAAGCCTGCAAGAGACAGAGCCCAGGGGATCACCTTGTCTGGGCCCCGACACCCTTCAGCCCCTGCACCCCCAGGACACTGCAGGGCACAGCCCCATCCTTGCATCTTTGTCCCTGGGGTGGCTGGAGCATCAGGACAGAACCGAGAGGGGTCTCTCTGAGGATCATGTGCCACCCACCGTAGGTAGGGAAGTAGTAGGTCACGTCCTCACTCAGACCCACAGCCCTGACGCC
>VXBQ01001821.1:278424-334954 GCA_013400175.1 Phainopepla nitens | reverse complement strand
AGGAAACGCGGACAGGGCTGCGCGCAGCGCGCCGAGCTGTCGTGCGGTGTGAACCCGAGGCAGTGGAGGTCGGATTGCAGTGTCCCTGCTCCGGCCTCTCTCCGCTCCCTCTCCCCGCCCCCTGGCCGCCGTGGGGCTGCGCTCCCGGGGTGGCAACCGGGCAGGAAGGAGCTGCGGTTCGGCCCGCCCGAGGTGTCTCTGAGTAGGCTTTTGTGCCTGGGAGAGTGGCTCTCTCTGCCGCTGAGATTCTCAGTTGCGCGAAGTGCAAAGGTGGGACTTGCAGGCCTGGGACGGACTCAGATTGTATTAGCTTTCACTTCGTATGCTTTAAATTCTATGCGTAGCAATCGAAAGAAATGGCACCAGTTTCCCAGAGGCGGTAAAGCTGTTAATAGCTTTGGGGGTGGGTTTTTTGTTGTTGTTTTTGGGGGTTTTAGAGGTGTTTTGTTTTTTTTTTTTACACTTCACATCAGCTTTGGCATCCTGTCGCTTGGAGGCTTCCCGCTTCCGGTGCTTGGGTGATTTGCATTCTTTACAGTCTGTGCAGACGCCTCTGTAGTGATTGTGTATCTAAGCGAAGGCTTTCTGCTGCCGGACCTAGATCGGTGCTAGAGCGGAGCCGTGTGTTGGCTGGCGTGCGGGGTCGGCGAGGTGCCGCTTCCGCGGCTGAGCGCAGCCCCTGCTGGCCCCGGGCTCGCCCCGACCCCGCTCAGCCTCGGCGGCCCGAGCCCGGCATCGCCCTCAGCGCTGTCAGAGGGGTGCTGCTGAAATCGTGCCGCGCTGGGCGTGAGTATTGCCTCTGAAAAGGCTTCAGAGAGCTTTCTGCAGGTACTCGGGCTTGGGATGCGTGGTCAGCTGGGAGTGGACAGTGGAGGTAAAAGTTGCCGGAGCTAAGAACGTTGTTATAAATTAAATTAATGCTTCTGGCATACATTGTTGTGGCTTGGCTTGTCTAACTCGTTGCGGCAAATGCACGGCCTGCTGACTTGTTTGGGGTGCTTCCAAAGCCTTGGATGTTCACTTAGATGCCAGGCTAACTGTCCTAAATCTTATATCTGGATATTGTTGCCAGCATTTAGCTGCGTGCATGCTATATCCTAACCATGGGTATCTCCTGCTGAGTGCTCTTCTGCAGCATCTTCTCTTCTGATTTTACATGCTGAACTAAACTCTAGAGCAGGAAAATTTGTATTAATGAGGGCTTTGCTAGTCAAACTAATTGTTAAAAGCAAAACAAAAAGAAAATAACAAAAATGTGACTAATTGCTAGTGTCCAAAAGAAGCATGTGCTAAATCAGCAGTCCCCTCAAGATGGTATATTGGAATTCAAACTGTAATGAATGTGTTTCAAGTGGATTTCCTCAGTGTTTTTTACAAAGTCTTTGATAAGCCTGGGCAGATAATTTTGAAAACAGCATGGAACAATGCTAACATAACTGAAAGTGACCTTGCCCTGACCGGGTTACTAACACACGAACAGAAACACACACGGAAACACGAGTTTTGCATTCCTTTTCTAGATGTAGTAAACCAAGACTCATCTCAAGCTGTTCTTGTGCTTTGGAATTTGCTCCATAATAAAAATGAGTTGATAGCCTAGTTTCAGATAATAGTTTTATGTATGTGTGCAGGTTTCATTTTAAAGTTTTCTATGTTATGAAATCTTTTGGGACATCATAATTTCTTTTTGTAACTGACTTTCATAATATGAAATCCCTGTTTCTTATTAGAGAAGAGTTGGTGTAAGATTTGTTAAATCTGTTCTTTCTTATATTTGTGGAATTAGTAATCTAGTGTAATTTTTAGTGAACAGAAGCAATTTTTATTAGAAATGGATGTGCTTTATGCATCTTAGTTGTTAATACAGTTTTCATTGGAATGTATTTCCTCAAATGCGCATCATTCAGGTGCCTTTAAGGTGAGATTGCTGCACTTTTCACCTGCCACCATCAATGTCACAGACAAATAAAAGGTCCACTTGAATAAATCATTCAGTCTGTCGTGATAGTGTTGTGATAGCTGCAGGGTTGTCTTCTGAGCTAAATCCTTAGAGAGTTTGTGTGTTGTTTTATCAGTGGAAAAAAGGTAAAAGTTACAGACTGGGGACTTTCAAACCTGCTCACTGTCTTTGTTGCGCTATGTTCTGGTTGCAGGGTTCAGAACGATATGTGGAATAAATGAGCACCTTCTGCTGCTCTGATAGCAGCGTTTTTTGAAGCCCTCTCTGTTCCTGGTCATTACTTGATCAACCGTAAGAGTCCAGTGAGAAAGGAGATAATTGACTTTATTTTTTGCCACTTAGTCACTGAAGAAATAAAGCTTCTTTCTACCTACCAACTTACATCAAAAGAAATGCTATTATGCTTGCTGGGTTATTTTTCTTTCATAATCGACTTCCTTAAGGTGTTTCTCCAACACCTTTGTAGAGTGCAGCATTTTTGGGTGATGTGTTACATTGCTGTCTTTTAAGTGGTACTTCCTGCTTTTTGTAGGTAGGGTAGAATTTTACATGAATCTTACACTCCTTACATCTCTCAATGTTTTGTCTTGTGTAGATAGTTTCTCATGAAGAAAAGTAGCCTTGCTTGGTTGGTTTTCTCTTGAAAATAATAGAAGATGAAATCATTAAGCAGGTCTGTAAGGCAGAATCTGGCATCGTTAATTTCTGTTGATCAAAGGTGCAGTTAAGGTGCAGAACTATTGGGGAAATTGGCTATCCAGCAGTTAACTACTTCTTGGTGACTTTTTTATATACTGTATGACTATATCAATTTCTTTAATAAAGCATATATGTTTTGCTTTAGGTAGCTTTTGCTAAAGATTAGTTCTACATTATTGTTTGCTTTTCTATACAAGTAGTGGTCTCCAAATGATTTTTTTTTAAAAATTATTAGTATTTTTTGGCTTATTTTACCTGGTGAGTGAAATTCCTTCTGGTATTTTTTAAGAAAATAGATCAGGAAATAAGCAGTTGGCAACTAATATCTATC
The DNA here is from genome assembly GCA_013400175.1 of Phainopepla nitens. Taxonomy (NCBI): domain Eukaryota; kingdom Metazoa; phylum Chordata; class Aves; order Passeriformes; family Bombycillidae; genus Phainopepla; species Phainopepla nitens. Next base: position 331,964 of record VXBQ01001821.1, on the reverse strand, counting down.
TTATTATATCTTCTGTTAGGCCAAGTACCTTGATAATGTGTCCATTACAAATCAGAGAGGCATTAATGTATGAAATAGAAGAATCTCTTAGAGGTGTTAGCTTCCTCACAATTTAGCAAGACCTTGTGATAAATTCAGCTGGTTAACGGTTACTGCTGTTGCCCAAGCCCCTCACGAGGCGGGGGCAACACACATTTTGAAATCCCCACACATTTTGCAAGCAGGGAGGCTCCCTCCTTTGTCCTTCAGCTCTGGCACGGCGTTTGCGGAACTGCGGGGTTCTGCAGGCTGCGTCCAGAGCCACGTAACAACTGTGGGAAAATGGGCTCCTCTTGATAATGAGCTGTGAATATGAGTTGCACTGAATTTTCTCAGGGTAATGACCGAATCAGCCATGTCTTCGCTGGTGGCAAAACAGGCTTTACTTGGCTGTTGTAAGGATGAATTTAAAAAATCCTTCATAGAAAAAAAGAATATGACTTGTGTAGTGAGCAATCTTAGAAAGGTCACCTAGGTTACACAGTGTCTTGTGGTGTCGGGTTGTCATTTTGAGAAAGTTGGGTAGGTTTGGTGAGGCTGTAATAACTTGCATGTAAATATGTGCTTGCACATCCCTTTTTAGAAGGTAGCATTTTAAATGCTGTGAAATGGCTGGTGGATTTGGGAGACAGTTGGGATTTTTGACCTGTGCCAAGTGAAAGTCTTTCTGTTTGGTGAAGGTTAATTTGTTTTTTTATCCCCTGACTTCTAACCTCCGTAAGTGTTAGGCAAATTGTGCATGGTTTCGTAGAGGCTGTCTCAGGTTTATAACAGGAACAGAAACTCATGTGGTTTTAGCAGCATTTTTTTTTTTAAATGTTAGTTTAGTAGTCAAATGGCTTTTATACAGAATTTCATCCTTGGACATCATACTTGGTTTCCTGTGAGTTTTTAATATCGGCCTTGGTCAATCCAACATGAATATTCAATATCAAGTTCAAAGTTTCTTTAATGAATCACTTTGGGCGTTTGAGCTGACTACAAGTAGATTCTTCAATTACATATAGTTGTGTAGAAGATTTATATATTTTTATTAATTGGAAGGTGGCTCTGTTGCAACCGTGTGCAAGTAAAGAAAAACTAGGAAATGGTGATCTCATCCTTGATGGCATTAGTTTCTGAAAATTACCATACAAGCTGGGGAATCAGGCACACCCCTGTAAGAGATCCCCATTTTACCCATGGCTGTAAATCTAATCTAAAATTACCATTACCTGCTATTTCTGACAGGGTAGTGGTTTTTTGCATTTTAACATTTAAATTTGTTTAATAGGTAACAGATTTCTTCTTTCAACACCTTTTTACAGCTATTTGGATAACAAAATGAAACCAGCAAAGCTGCACTATTGGATTCTGGGTTGGTGTTGCATGGCACTGTGTTGTTGTACTTCAGATACATTTACTCAGAGGTAGGTTTTAAAATGAAACATCTGACAACTCATTCTTAAGTGCAGGTCAGAATGGTTTAACCTAAAGTAAGTTTGTTATTATGTACTATTTTTTTATGTGTTACCCTTCCCTTAGATGATTTATAATAAGGCATCTACATTAACTGGAGGAGCAAGGATCATGCCTGAGGAAACCTTTACATGTGTCAGCATAAAGAAAAAGGGGAACTTAAATTCCATTTGTTGCTCTTGAAACTTCTCTAATCTTGCTGTAGATAAATCATTTAGAGTTGGGAAAAAAACCTTGAAAGTATTTTGGACCTTATAGCAAAAAATCGGGAGTCATCCCTTTGGCATGAGCTGCAGTAACTGTTGCATTATATACTTTTTTATTTCTCTTTTTTTTTCTTTGCTATTTTCTCAGTTCTGACAATATAAAATTCTTTTTCCTGTGACATCCCAACTGAGACTATATCAGATTGCTGCATCACCTTTGGTGGCTGTTGCACCTTGGCAAAATCTGAGCTTCAGTCCCAATGGGCCACGGAAGAAGTCACACCCCAAACAACACCCAATCTGTGGTCAAAGCTGAAATTCCTGTTGCATTATATGAGGAAATAAACTTTTTTACTTCCTTTCAGTGCTTTGGCGAGGGGATGGTTAGGGCTGCTCAGTTCAGTGTGAACTTCCTTCAGTGCCTACACTGCAGCTGGTGGGTAGCTTAGACACTGTGCTAATGTTTCTTCAATCCCCAGGATTTAGGCTCTGGTTTGGCCGTCTTGGCAAAGAGTCAGCTCTAGAGGCACATTCCTGAGCTGCACAGAGCAGGATGACTCAGGTCCAGAGAAGGGGGGATATCTGTGAAGCTGCACAGGTATTGAAAATGGCTTTTCTTGGATTCCAGTTCTGAGCTTAACTTGCTCAGTTTCATAAGCAGTTTTTCTGACCTATTCTTAGCCAAAAAGTGTGTTCTAGGAGAACTCTTTTTGGCATGACTGACATTGCACAAGTTCAGCTGCTATTTCAAATACAGATGAAAGGTCTAATAAAAAATCATTTCTAAGCAGGGACTTTTTAAAACCAAGGAAATTAACTGCTCTGCAATACAGGGCAATTCTTCTATTCAGGTTTCTACAGCAACAGTAAAGACCCCTATAAAAGTGTTAATAGTTTTCATTGTGGCTATGCCTGGTAAATTCCAGAGGTGTTCTAAATTACATAGAAAACCACAGTGAATACATGTGAATGCTTAAGAGAAAAGGTAGCCATTGCAAAGTAGAAAAACTAGAGGAAAGAACTGAGGGTGTGATATAGCATGGAAGCATCCTCAGGTTGAGAAGAATTAGCTTTGTCTTTTATCCCTTTTTTTTTTTTCCTTTTTCTTTTGGTGATATATCCTCTAGCAAGAACTGATGACTGACAAGTGGCTATTAGCTTCCAGAGAATAACAATTTATTTTGACAGTGCTGCACATAATGCTGTCGGTTTAAATAATTTATAATTCTGTTTATTTTTTCCCATTTGCTGTCCTATTTAATTACTTAATCTGGTTGCTTAATAACTAAAAATATCTGCTGTAGTGTCTGATGCAACAGGTTTATTATTTACTTCTACTTCAACCAGAACAGGTCTGCTCCAAACTGTTGGAAAAGGCCTCTATAGAAATCATGTGATAAAGGTTTCCAACACTTCTTGAACAAATTTTTGAGGGTTTTTTTTTCCCTCTGCATATGAATAAGATAGTATTGATGGGTCAGTGAGTTATAAATTTCTTATTCTTAGAGACATTGAAGCTGGCATGTTCTTGTAAATTATGGAATACCCCTTAAATTCTTCCACAGGTAATATTAAGACTTTGTCATAGTGTGATAATTTTTAAAATGTTTAAATATTGCTTAATTTTTAATAAGCATTTAAAAATGTACTATTTGAATTAAATACCTATAAACTGAGAAGGTACGAGTTTTTTAGATTTGTAGTTTGTACTTTACTTTTTATTCTGAATTTTTTTTTTTAATCAAAAGGTTTGGAGACACTTGCAAGATCCAGTTGCATGTCCTGCAGGGTAAACTATGTAGTTTGTGAGTGATGGTAGTCTTTCTTTTTTAGAAGAGTAGTTGCAGTTCTGAGAAAGTTGTATGCTTTTTTTTTTTCCCAGATAATATGCCTCTCAAGAAGAATTAGAAGATTCTTAACATCTTAAACAAAGACATCTATTTTTAAAAAAAATAATTATTATAATTTTAAAAGTGTGCTAGCAAGTGGGCTCCTAAATATAAAACAGAATAATGTGGTTTTTCTAGATTTAAGAAATGGAAAGCATATGGAGATAGGGTGCCAGAAGGAGAATTTGTTTAACAATGGGGATATTAGCAGGCTTCCTAATATATTGTTTCTTTCTGACTTGTTAGTTTGGAGTGTGTACCTGAAGGTGTTCCTCTTTTTAAAATGCTTGAAGAAAAATAAATTTGTCTGTCTCTCTGTAGTGCCATCCACCCTCATACCTGGAATAAGCTGTATTTTGCTCATCATTGGCCAGTGACTGTATGTAAGGTGAGATTTTTTTGTTTCTCTTTTATCCTAAAAAAGGTAGTGTTGTATAAAAATGTGTGAAAACAGATTGAATGAAGCCCATTAAGTATTTAATCTTGCTTTTGCCTTTATGAAGGCTCTTCCTGATCTTGATGCAACTTTTGCTACTTCCCCTGCAATGCAGAGCAGCCACAACAGGAAAGATTGTGGTGTGTTACAGGTAGAGTCGTCAGTGTAGAGTGTACTGTACACTAAGCTTGTTACAGAATTTGTGAGATCTTATTTGTTATAAACTTAATCCTAGACTTTCATCAGACTCTGTAGGATGACTTGCCTGCGTTGTTTGACTGATGACAGATCAGTGTTTGAACTACCTGCTGCACAATAAGATTTTTGGCTTTGTAATGTTTGCTCCACTATTTCTTTGATGCCATGAAATACTGATTCAGTCAGCAAAGAGAGCTGTAAAGGTATTGTGGCAGGTGTCTCTGAGTATTTCTGCATTTTTTGATGTATTTGAGGGGTGTGAGCCCAAAATGAACCCAACCTTCCAACATAGATCTGTCAAAGCACAGCTAAGAGGGGTGCTATTGCTATTAAGTATCTACTGCCATCTTGCAAGTAGAACACTCTTCCTTGCTGGAAGTGCTCAAAGTTCTCTTCCCATGCAGTTAAGTTTAAAATATGATCAGATTTATGGACACAAGGTTGAAGAACCTTGTGGATAATAAAGTAGCTTCAGGTTCATCCAAATGTCTCTGCAGCTAGAAAGGTTTCTTAGGTTTTGGGTTTTTTTATGACATTAGAACCTTTTTTTTTGTTTTAGGTACTTTTTTCTGGGAAAAAAATACCTAAGCACACAAAAAAGGATTCTAATCTGGAAATAGATAGAAAAACAGTGGCAACAAAAGTCATATGCTGCCTAAATATCTGAGGAAAAGTAGATGTACTTTACATTACTTAAATGTAGAGGGCAATATCAATAACAGAGGTCAGGTGTGTGTGACTGACTGAGACCAAAGACCAAGACCACTGTTCTGTTTTTTGTTTGTTGCCTGTTTTGGAGTGGAAATAAGGAAAGATTTGATGCAATTTGTGTCTGATTTTCTGTTGATTAAACATCACTGTTAATGACTTGAAGCAGAGATGTTGGTGCTGAAGAGTTTGTAGTGCCTAGCACGAGTGAGTGTTCAGAGTCAGCAGCAGTGCAAACCCTTGCTTACATGAATGAGATGAGAACAACTGGGAAAAATAAAAGAGAAATGAAACAACCCAAAATGCAAAAAACAAACCTCTACCAACCAGTTTTCCCACTGTGTATTTATGCTGGTTACTCCTCTGAATTCCAGGGTAGTGCAATTGATAAATTGACAAATAATTTAAATAACCTTCTAGTGAAGTTGTAGTGGATAATTGAAGGTATGGAGCAGCAGAAAATGTAGACATCCTTGCACTTGGTTGATTTCTTATGATATTCTGTAATAAAAGGTGCAAAAAAGAAGCAAAGAAGTGCAGAAAGAGATATTAAAATCATATTAAGTGACTTTTTTTCCTAGTTTCCCATCATTGAATCATATGAAGAAACAAGATCTCAACTGTACTCTTTTAACAACTTTCTTGTTTTACATAAGAAGAGTTTCTAAATTCAGGAATTAATTTAAGTATTTTTATAAAGGTAGATTGTTCTGCACATTCAGTGTATTTATATATGATAACTGATATTCTTCAGAGTGTAAATATTTTTAATGTTATTATTCGGTTTAAAACTGTTGACATGATGTTGAAATGAAAAAGCTGTGAAAGAAACAGCAAAAGTCGTTGTATCATTTATGGCAAAAAGCTGTGAGATACTTTTTTTCTGAAAGTACTTCTTAGTCTATGCCTCCTATATGAAGGAATCTGCTTATAGAGTCTTTCATACATAGTTCTTGAGGTGCATGGATGAGCTGCATCTTAGCTGCTACCTGTTTTGCAAATCTATGCTTGAAAAGTTTGTTCAGCTTTTGAAGGCACAAAAGGCCTTCTTTAAAATTTAGAGGGCACAGATCAGCATGCCAGAAATTTGAGAATACATCTCTCCCAGCTCTTCTTGGGCCTTAAAAGGTAAGTGTTCAGCTGGTGCTTTTTAATATTGAGTGTGATTGGCACAATTAAATAGGAAAGTGTTTTGTAATCGTGGCTTCCAAGGTAACCCATTAAAATAAAGTGGAATCATGGAAGTGGTGATAACCCCAGGACCTAATTACTGACTACTGCAGTGAAAAGGGTGAAGGAGGAAGGGAGATTTTCTTCCTTGCAACAAGATTAGAAATTCCAGTACCATATAATTGATCTAAGGTGACTATGTCGTATGCAAAGATATCTAAGCTAGATTCACAGACCTCAACTGACCTGAATTTCATGTTCCCTTAAAAAACTGTGCCTGTTACTAATTGATGCCACACGTCTCAGTAACAAATCAGTGTGATTTAAGAGCAACTCAAGGGCAACAAGAAGGACCCGCCTACTCCTTTTTATGGAGTTGTGAAGACCTTTTATTCCGGAACTTAAAAAGAGAACTAATATTTCAACTTTTGCGTTCTGGAGATTGCAAAAAGATATAATTTTCTCTGTGGTTGGGTTTTTTTTATGTGTGTGTGTGTGAAATGTGGAAAATCCAGTGCAAGTTTTTAAGTTATTCGGTTCCTTCTCTGTTAGGAATGGGAAGGACAATAAAGAAATGATACCTGCTGTCATCTGCCTTTTTACTGCATATATGTGCTCATTAAAGGAAAGAGTCAAAAAAAAAGACAATAGAATAGCCTGAATTAAAATTTGAATGTTAAGCAACAGATGATTTTTTTTTTTTAATTTTTATTTTTTAATATGAGAAAATTTTCCTAAGTTCATGCTTTGGCAATAATTTTATAGCAGACACTTTAATGAAGAACAGAAACACTCCTTTTCCCTCTTTTTTTTTGGAAAAAATAGAAGTAGTTACATAATACAGAATTAATTAAAGTGACTAAAGTGAGGGCAATATGCTATTGTGATCTAGCATGAGATCAAAAAGTCCCTTAGATATATTTCTTTACATTTTAATACAGGTGTGTCAAAGTCCTTTCAGCTCTTGCCATATGCGGTTCTGGAACAAAAGAAATGCTTTTCCCAATGTCCATGTAACCCATAGGATAATTCTTAATCCATGTCTACAACTTCTACAAGTTTTCTTTGAATAAGGTTTGGGTTAGATGGTTTTGTGGGTCTTTGTATTCGTGAAAGGTTTTAGCCTATCAGCTCCTGCTAGAGAGATGTTCAATAAAAAGGAAATTTGTTTTATTTGCCTCCAATTTTTTTTCAGCAACCCTATAAATTTGGTTCATTTATTCATTTGTTTGACCCCAGGGGCTGGGGAGGAGGAAGGGGAGTAATTGCACACCATAGGAAAAGAAGAAGTTGAAGCAATGAACTCTCTCCACAGTTTGAAAAGCAAGGATTTTTCTTAGCAGTTGCCGTGTTTCATTTCAAAATAACTTATCTTAATTAAAGAGATGGTCTGCTTAAGTAAAGTGGTTGGAAGGGAGAACAGGATTAAATATTTCACTTCCCAGAAGCTGATTTTTTATTTCAATTTGGTGTATCTGTATGTGATCCAGTAGCACTGCTCTCACATTTACCTGTACCAAGCTGAGCTGCTGTACCAAGGCAATTGTAACTTGGGCAGCTCAACAGTAACATTTCTGTGACACATTGATGGTATTAAACTTTTTGGCATTTCAGAGATGATAAAAGCTTCCATGCTTATGGCACATGCTGTTTGTGCAATGACTTGCTGTTACAAATAGGCTAATCCCTCTGCTGTAGCGTTCCTTCTCAGCATGGTGGGTGCTCTAGAGCTTCGCCAGCACTTTGCTCAGTTGTGTGGTCATGTATGGTTCATTTGGTTTAGTTTGATTATCAGATTGGTTTAAATCAGGAGAAAATGATGCTTCTTTTTCAAATTAATCTTGGTATATAGGGCTTTCTCGAGTCCAATGCCCACTTGAAAATAAATATTTGTACCTCTGTTTGAAGTCAGTGGTTGCCTGAGGTTGAATTAATAATCCTCTAGCAATCCATCTGTGATAAGCAGGAAGGCTGACAAGAAGTGGTTTTGCACAAGCAAGCAGGGATACCCAGCTTTGCAGACCGGCGTTTGCATTTTTTACAATATCGATTTAAAATGAACATTGGGAGGATACTAAGGCAAGAATGAAAAAGGAGATTGAATGAAGCTGGCCAAAGCATCCAGAGTTTGAGCTAATGTGTTGTAGATTGCATTGACCTCGCAGTTCTGCCAGCACACAGGGTAACACCGAGAGTCTGATGAAACTGATAGAGGAAACTGCTGGGAAGGTTAGTGCCATGATTTCAAATCTAAAATACTCTGGGTGTTCCATTAGCATGTCTGAGAACTGCAGTTAAAGATTGAATTAGCAGCACAATTGGACTTGTTGCCACCTCAGTTGAGCAAGCTGTTGACTATTAATTTGCTGTACTTTGGGCTGGATGGCCAAACCCCTACACTTCCACAGAGCTTGTGTCATGACAGAGCTAAACATGACATTGTTTAGGCATTTGCAGTGTGTGTTTGTTCAAAATACTCCTTTCAGGAAAAAAAGCTGTTGCTGGGTATAATTGCTTGTATTGTTGGTGGCAAGAGAGGAGAGGAAGGAAATGGACACAGAACAAGAAAGTCTTGCAGAACTCGCGGATTTGCTGCCACTGGCCTGTGGCATGTGGCAGCCAATTAGTGAGATTACAGGCCTGTCTCTGCTCTTCTCTACACTCTGCTCTTGCTCTGGCCTCACATAAAAGGCATTGTGGCACAATTAAGACAGAATGCAGAGCCAGAAAGGAAAGCTATTATTATGGGAAAAGAGCGTCTGAGGAGGTTGTTAGCTAATGGCAAGAAGTGTTTACTTGAAAGAGCTGTAATTGCTAAGAAGAATAATCAGAGAAAATACAGTAGTGGTATTCTGTGATGTGTGACATGGATTTTTTTAGTTTGTTCTTTTCAAGGATACGTCTCTGCTCTAAACAGTAATTTAAGTGTAGGCTATTTCTCCTGTATTATCAACAGTTTTAACTGGAGGCTCTATTTTTCTTTTATTTTTTTTGTAGGAAGGTATTTAGACTTTCTCTTTTACTCCATTCTCTTGTCCCTCAAGTCAAAATCCTTGAAGAAAAAGTCTGTTTTACTTGCAATAAGCAATATATGTAATCTCTTCTTTTGTATTTTTCACTTTTAATACAATGATAAAACTAGTCCTGAATGCTTAAAGAGGGTTTTGTGCTTGTCCAATATTAAAGTTTATTTTGCATGCTTTTATTTTAATGGCTCTGCACTCCTTGAAAACACGTGGTAATGAGAAAAATACAGAAAGTTAGCATGTCACAGTACAACCTCGGACCATCACTGAATGAGGTTTTACTTTTGCCTTTAAACCTTTACTCCTGGATACATGCAGCAAATACTCTGTGTTTTTGTTTCCTACAGATGAATGCTAATGATTGTCATGATCCACCAAAGTACTGGACAATCCATGGATTGTGGTATGATCATAGTGTTTTTGTTTCAGCCTGGAAAGGAAAAATCAGATTTTGTACCAGGATGTTTAGTGATTTGGTTTTGTTGGGTTTGTTTGAGTTTTTTGTTTGTTTGTTTTGTTGGTTTTTTTGTGGGTTTTTTGTTGGTTTTTGTTGGAGATCTTAATCTGTTCATATGATTCCTTGAAACAAAATTCAAGCCCAATGGTTTGACGTAAAACTGAAATACACTACTGTATCTCATGACTCATTGAAATCCTCTGGCCACATAAGCATTTTATTTTTACATCTCCTCATAAGATCAGTAGTAGTCTCAAGCACTAAAGGAATTATTGTTTCCCTTCTTTTTTTTGTGTCTCTAAGTAAAAAGAATTTGTTAATATCTCATGACTGCTTGAGGCTTTAAGTATCTTATCTACACACAAATACTGAAAAAATGTAGGAAAAATTAATTTGCTTCAAAGGAATCAGCTCACTGGAATTGATGCCAATGGCAGCAATTCAAAAATTTTCTGGAACAAATACAGGTTAAAATCAGTACAGGACTTTAAGCTATGCCTCCTGGAAAAGTGAGCAGCATTATGTACTGATTCCCTGAGAGTGTCTTGGTGATACTCGCAGAAACATCAGATGGGGCAGCAATTTAGGAGGTTACTGCCGTTAATAGGACACCGGTGACATCATGTGCAAGACCCTTCCAAGTCATTGGCACACCTGAATGATATTTACCTTGAATGAAAGTGACCAAAGGGCCAGACAAAGAAATCAGGACAAAATCTTTTGACCGTCTTTTGAATCTTCATGAGAAATCTTTTGGCCATAATTGATGTCTTGAAGGTTTTACTTCTAAACCACTGTAGGTTCTGATGGTTTACTTGCATTTTTAAGTAAAATCTCCAGCTATAGTTCTACATATTTAAAATTTAGGCCAATATATGTTAGTTACCAGTAATGAGTTAGGAGACATCTTTTTTTCAAATTTTTTTTTTGCTTCCCTAGGCCTGACAGAGCTGAAGACTGTAACAGGACATGGCATTTCAATGTCACTGAGATCAAGGTATTCAAAACAAAACCAGACATAGCAGGCAGAGCTAAGTGCAATTACTTTTGCATATCCTATATGCAACATCTGCAATTTATAATATCACTCAATGTTTACTGAGAGGTATGGTTTTTTAAGGACTCCAGAAATTCTTTAATGCTTCTGGTACTATTTAAAGTTGCCATCCTTGTGATCATTAGCAGCTGTACCTAGTTGATTTTGTGAACATGCAGTTTGACTCATTCAGCCACATCCTCCTCCTCCACAAAATCTTAAGGTCCACCACTACCTAGGTGATGGATCTGCAGTGGCAAAAAGTACCATGAAAAGAAAAAGATTCAGTCATTTGGTGTTCTCTCTTCACATTTTCTACTGCAAAATAAGAACAAAGAAAGTAAGAGTTCAGAGTACTGTTTTCTGTGTGTTTTCTCCTAGGCCATTAGTCCTTTTTTGTTCTTTTTCTACGTGAAAAAAACCCAATGTATTTAATTCAACAAAATTCATTTATATGTTACAAGTAGGGATAAGAGACTTGAGCTGACAAAGGTAAAACACTGCATGATTGAACAACTTCTGCAGGGACAGTTGAAGGAAAGTCTTGCTTTGAGGCAGTGTATCAGTATTAGTATGTTCAGGTAGTTAGGTAGGTGTACCTGTTACCTCCAACAACAGCATTTTCAGAACATGGGGAAAAAGACCTTTTATTTTTCTTCAGCAAAATGTTTCAGCCATGGACACTGAAAGATGAGGCTTCAGTTTTAAAAAATGGATCAATATAAGTAGATTGTATAAGAAATAGCTTTTCAATGCTGTAGGTGCATTTATTAATTGTGATATTTTTAGGATCTTATGTCAGACATGAGACACTACTGGCCTGATGTGCTTCATTCATCTCTGAATCGTACCCAGTTCTGGTGAGTACAAAAAAGCCCTAAAAAGCATTTTGTATATTATTTTATAAAAATCTGTCTGAGTAGTTCTTCAGGTGAGATGTTGTGCATGAGAGGAAGTGTCCAGGAGGCCACTGAAGCAATGTGTCTTGCCAGTCTCATGTACAGTATAGATCTGTTCTTTTCTGAAATACAGCTGTTGAAGAGAGGGCTATGGCAGAAGTTTTAGAGAAATGAAACTAAGCAAGAGAATATTTTCTCCCTTTGTCCCCAGGGAGGAGAAACAGCTGTTGTTGATGCATTAAACCTGAATAGCAGTAGCACTCCTGGGATGTCACAGCTAGCTACTAGAGCAGCTTCCAGATCTCTTTCTCTAGCTAGTTTCACTGTGTTGCTGGCCTTGAGAGAGCCTTCCTTTTGGGCTTCCTCACAGAAGAAGAAATAGAAAAATAGAGTGCACTGTGTCATGGTAGCAACTTCTTAGTTCAGTGAAGTTAGTGGCAGCAGCTTCAAAGGATGGAGGCTTTCACAAACACTGGCAGCTGGTTTCAGTATCTTTTTTTTTTTTATTTGGTGTGACTGTGCTGCAAAATAAAGTAACATTGTGAAGTGTCATCTTAAAGTGTTGGTAAATATTTTGTAGAGACTAAAGTCTCTGTCCATTCTGGAAGCTCACAGGACTTATTAGAACACTTGGACCTGGTGCATTCTTGGCTTTCTGCTGATGGCTTCTTGAATGCCAGCAGATCTTTGGCCCTCTATTTCTGCCTTCTTTTTAGAAAGAGGACACTTTATTTAAGGACACTTAAATACAAGTACTACTGAAAGTCTTCAAAATACAAGCACTTCACCATTAGTTTTACACACATGCATGCATACATTCTCTGAAATAAAATTGTCATCCTACGTGCAAAGCCTTGCCTCCAGCTTGTGCTGTTTCAGTAGCCCTTTGGGTCTGACTATTGTCTGCTTCTGATCCAACCTAACTGTATCTCTTGCTAAGTTTACCTCTAAAAGAACTTCTGTGTACTTTAAAACTGTGGTGTCTTTTCTCATTAGTAATTTAAAATCCCTCGTGGAGAAATCTGCCCATGGAAACTGGTCTCTTCCAGGCAATAAATAATTAATTTGACATGGAGTTATGTTGAATGCTACAGCCAAGATGAGAACTCTGTCCAAAGCTAAATTTGTGAAGATAGAGTGAAAACCTTAGAGTAAAGCATCTTCTCCCCTGCCTCAAATCTCCTGATACCACAGTTGCTTTATTAATTCTCTGTTCAGAACTAGTACACTATTTCTGTAGATCCAAACATAATTTCTTTTAAGGTGTTATAATTCCTTAAGAAAAATCCAAGGTTTTTAATATGAATGGATAATTCCAAGGTAGGCTTTCAAGTGAATGATAGTTGTCCTTCTTCTCTGCTTTTTGATGATATACTTAAGGCATCATAAGATGACAGGATGTTGTGATGATGGGAGGAGTTTGTGATTAGATAATCTTTGTGTACGTCTGCTGATGCAATACCTATATACTACACGTGAATCGTGAAAATTTGACAAGAATAAAAAAAAAGACGTCCACAGGCAGTATCAGTAAAGATTATACTGCTTAGTCTTTCAGTGGACTTTAGAATTGATAGAAACATTTTTTTCTTTTTCACAGTTTTTGTCCTGTTTGAGTTTGTCTGCTGTACACTGCAAGAATCTCTTTTGTTCTCTGTTCCTTGCTCTTAGGAGACTGGATAGTGGACTGGAAGCAAGAATTGAGAGGAGGCCTATGAAAATTCTGCCACAGGCCAGCATAAAAACTGATGCTAAAATCTTAGTAGCTTGTGCAATTACACTGTTGCATCCACAATAAGGCTTAATCCTTTGAGTTCAGAAAAAAATGTAGTGCTTTGAAAGTGCATTTAACACAAAAAGTTCCACTTAAACTTACAAAAAGCTTAGGGATAGTAACTTTCTAGGCAATTTCTTTGCATTCTGACCTCCAAACATTTTTGTGCAAATAGGCTGAGAAGGCATTGTATCATAAGAACGTGATACATATTTACTTCATGAATATATAGATGTTGCTGTAATTGAAATAGTGGGAGTGATCTTGCTTAGGTTTGCTTTTTGCATGTGTGATAGGTTTGAATGTAGTGTTCCACTCCACTGTGTAGCCTTTTGGATACTTGATTTAATTACAATGGCTAGCTCGTACAGCACATATATCTGCAAATAATGTGTTCTAAAATTTGCATTTTGCTTTTCTCTTATAGGAAACATGAGTGGGACAAACATGGCACTTGTGCAGCTACACTTGAGGTCCTTAATTCTCAGAAAAAATACTTTGGTAAAGCCTTAGAACTCTACCGGCATGTTGATCTCAATGGGTACGTAAATGAACTCGATGATCTGGCTTTTATTTCAAACAGTTCCTAAAAGTTTCAAATCTAGCCTCAAATGAAAGTCTAAAATCTGGTGGTAGAAAGGAAATGAGAATTAACGTAAATTGTTTTTAGTGCTGAAGTTCAGAGGAAGAATTGTTACCATGAGAAGCAGTCTCTGGTGACTTCAGTCAGATAAACCAGCAGCATCCTTAGCAGCATCGTTCTAGACAGTGTGAGCCAGTAAATTTTTGAGAAGCTTTACAGACTGTATCTTGATACCAAAAGCTATGGTACCTGTAAAGTTCTAAATCAAGTGACAAACCCTCCCAAACTTCTAAGTCATGCTGAGCCCCAAACACTTGTTTTTAAGACAGTGCTCTGCTCAGAGGAAAGGACAAGCTGCAGGCAAAATCATACAGGACATCCTGGGAAAAGGCTGAGAGACAACAGCAAGAGAGGAGGTTGTGAAGGGCTCAGCAGAGGACTGCCTGCAGTGACTGTCCTTTCTGACCATCCCAATGTGACACTCTTGCTTTGTCCTAGGGGCTGATTTCTTCTTATGGTTCCAAAGCACTAGCCATTCCAGATTTTAAGTCTTGATTAGACTGCTGTGGCTTGACCAAGTGCTGTATGCTGTATGCTGTGTTCTGGCTGCAGGTGAATGCCAGAAAGTTGAGTCCTTTCCTGATCAGTGCTTGGGATAGGTGAGAGGATATTTGACTTAGATTTGTTGACCACAAGAGGACAGCATCTGAGAGAGGAAATAGTTTTGTACAAAGAAACGTACCTTTAAAAAAATTCAATAAAACAACCCCAAAGAAACCCCAAACCAGCTCATCCTGTTTATGCTCTGCCAGTATCTTGTCCAAGCAATCTCCCAGACGAAGTCTCATTTATTTTGCATATGCACAAAGGAAATGAGTCTTTCTTCTCTCCCACCTTGGTTTTGTAGATGTCTTTTAAAACTGTAGGAGATTTTTCTACATAGTGTTTGAGCATGTCATATGTAATGTTAAAATTACTGATGTCTAAGTGAATTGCCTAAGTAGCTGTGATGGTGTGACTAAAACATTTACAGATGGCACAGTGACCCTTGATGTGACTCTGTATCAGCATGTGCAGTACTGCAAAAGAACAGAGACTGAAGCATGTTGAAATTAATTGCTCAAAGCTTGTTATCTATTGTGAAAATGAGTATAATTAATTTTATCTTTACTGAAGAGGACAAAGACTGAAAATGTTCTCGTTGTATTCATTTCTGCTTGAATGAGAAAAAATGTCAGTGATTAAAAAAATTGTTTCCAAAAAGCGAATGATTAAAAAGATGACATCATGCAGCCTTCTGTAAGAATTAACAGAACATCATCTATTTTATTGGTCTCTTTATATCTTGTGTTAAATGACAGTCAAAAACTCGTCCTTTAGTCAGCTGGGTAAGATCTTCCTTATGCCAAAACTGACCTTGGAAGGGAGGGGTTGAGCATTATCAGCATTTATGGATTAAATCCTGCAAGATACTGACCATTCCCACTTCTTACAGAAGAAGCTGGGACTCACAGACTCCTCATGTGTTAGGTCCTGAGTCTTGTCAGCTTGGAAATGTGGACTCCTCTCAAGACTGAGCCTAAAGGAAGGGGTACACAGGCTACAGGTTCTTGAGTACTGCCTCATTTCTCTCCTGTGACCAACTTTTCCTCTTCAAAAACATGTTTATTAGGAACAGTTTCTGCCCTGACAGTAACATTGATCCTGATTGACAGGCTGTATCCCACTCCCAGTGTGCTGTGTGTCTCCCACCACAGGAAGCCCATCCTATGTTTGAGAATGAGGGTGCCTAGAACATCCTCACAAGTCTGCCCCTGTGTCCTCCATGGTGGCAGGAACACAAAGGAATGACTCAAGGCAGGGGAAAGGAAGTAATTAAACTGCATGCCCTACCTGGCACTGAACAGAGCACTCTGAAATTCCCTTTCCCCTAGCCGTGTGAAGACTGAACTATCCTAATTTCTCAGATTAAGGTGTGGGAAAGGGTTCTTCCTAACCCTGCCAATTTAGATGAGAAGTGTCCTTTCAGAAAACGGCCTTTCCTAGGCTGGCAAGAATGTAAGACAAGTTGCCCTTGCTCCCATCACTGGAATGCTTGAAAGGTTCTTAGGATTATCTGTTTTACCTAATGATGATGAAGGTATGTTTGCATACAGGAAACATGGGAAAATGTTTTATCTTTGTTTCAGTTGTCTTGTGAAAGCTGGGATAACGCCGAGCAGTTTGTATTACAAGGTGAGAGGCAGTCTTTTATAAAACAAAATCATATGCATGGACTTTTTTTTACAGTAGGAGTCAACTAATTTCTGTAGAATAAATAATCTTTTTAAAATTGTATAGTTCTTTAAGGTTGTGTTTTTTATAAAAGTTTTTGAGAGCTTAACCAGTGTGGCGGTTATTGGAAGATGTGTTTGTGACCTATTAATCTCTATAAGCTTTTTCATTTTTCAGATGACTGCTATAAAGGAAGCTCTTACAAGATTTTATGGTGTAACACTAAAGATCCAATGCCTTCCTCCAGAAGAGGTAAAAACTCCCCTAACTTCCCCAAATAGAAAAAACCCCAAACAAACAAACAAACTTCCTTCTTTCAAGGAGCCCTTTTTATCAAAAATACAGAAAAAATAGAGTGAAAAGTCTTTGGTATCATGAAACGTAGGTCTAGGTGTGCTTTGTGTATACAGCTGTTTGCATATTACCTATGTGTTTGCATATAGGTATTGCTTGATTCTTGGACTTGGATTTTAAAGGTCTCTTTGTGTGAAAAGATTTAAACCTGCATCTCTTGCATGAATGCTGTAAGCACCATGCCAGAGGTACTGCTGTAGCTGAGCGCTTTCCACCATGCCTGCTAAAGTTTAATTGCTGCATGGCAGATTGCTAAAACCAGCAAGAGTGAGCTGAATGGAGCCAGTGGCTGTCAGCCTTGGTGAGGGTTCTGCTGTCAGCAGCAGCCTTCCCTCCCTGGGCATGGCTCCTGTGTTCTGCATGAAGAAGTTGCTCATTGAACAGAATCCTTTTGAAATAAAGCAGCTCAGAAGCTTGTCTCTGAGATTGTTCCAGAAAGCCCATACCTAAAGAGGTACAAAAAGGCATTTTGAGCTTTACTGTGGTTCAAGGTCTCTGTAGTCTTTCCTTTTGAGCCAATGTCTCAAATTTCCATGTCGTTTTACTTCTCCTTGGCAGTGATTGTGCTGTGCATAATGATGCAGTAGAAAAGGTAGTACACAGAGACTTCTGTAATTTATAGGTCACCATATCTGAACCAAAAGTGCCTTTGAAGGAACAAAATAGTGTTCTGAACAGCTACATATCTAGGTTGTAGAGCTCTTTCTTCCTTTTTATTCAGCTAGAAAATTCAGCTCTTACAGAAAAATAAGCAAAAAGCAAACCCCACAAGGTTAGCTTTCACTCTTATAAGTGGTTCTTTCTTATCTCAACTTGTTAAAGGTGATTTACTACAGAACTCTTGAAAGGTTACTGCCCATACGCAGGCAACATTTTATGAAAACTTGCTAAGATACAGTTGCTATTGGACTGTGTTGTCAACTCGAGCCTTAGTAATGCTCTGAGGTTTTTGTACTCAATGTTTTTTAACATGAAAAAATCTATAGGTTACAATATTTTTAACATGTGTTTGAGTTACTTTAAGGAGCAAAGGAGTATTAGTTGAATGTGGGTTGTACACTCACCTACCTTTTTGACATTGAAGAAATACAGAGCTAACACAAACCCCAGTTTCTAGCTCTGTTCACTCTAGTTCTGCCACTGCTTTTAATACACTCAGAATACTGCTCCAATTACACGAAAGTAATGTACAGCTTGAGTTTCCTGTACTTAGCAGCTGAAGGTGTTGGGTAATAGAAGTGAAAAAGTATCTCAGTTATTTGAAGATAGGCCATTTTCAGAGTTCTAGACTTTTCCATGCCTGAAGTGTATGATGGAGGTACTTGGATGTTTGAAATGGATTAGACACACTCTCTGTTCTTACACTTCTTAATAAAAAAAAAAAAAAAACAAAAAAAAAACCAACCCCCCCAACAACACAAATTCCAAGCAAACAAATAAAACCCTCACCACAGTTACTTTTGTCCTGTACATATACTTTTGTCTTGCTTAATTGTTTCAAACCAGTTTTTTTCCCACATTTTGTTAGACCTTAGTATTTGGGGAGATTTTCTTGTAATCTTTTTGCCACGTGAAAGGCCTCTATGCCTGCCTGCTTTCTTCATGGTCAGTGTTTTTCTTCCTAGCCTGCTCTGTAGTCCACAAATGACACTTCTGCTCCTTCTGACAGCTTGGTTCTGTATTCTTTTCTGTAAAAGCTGTTATAAAATTTAGTTTCTGTTCTCATGTATGGAGAATTTGATTTGCCTCAGTTTCTGTCCTGCTATGAAGAGTTGATGAAAAGTGTGAGAAGTGTCTTTCTGGTCACACGTACCCTTCACTACTGTATTCTACAGATAGGGCAGTTTAGTTGAAGAATTGATTTATCTTCTCCTTCCCATGAAGTTGATCTTACTCTTCATGTTTCTAGGGTGAAAAGGCACAAACAATCGGCCAGATTGAATTCTGCTTCTCCAAAGAACTGCAGCTGGTAAACTGCACGGCGCTGGAGGGCGAATCCAACCCAATGCAGGCTCACTTGAAGCCTGGAACTTCGGAGCTGTCGGTCTGCAATGATACTCTCCCTACCTATTATCCCTCAGAGGTCCCTGATCACAAATGAAACCATTAGAGTTTGAAAAACTTTTTAAACAGCAACGAAACCCAAACTCATATAGTATTACAAGCCCCTGTCCATATCACAGGCCTACAGTGAAGATTTCTGCTGGAAAACACAGTTCTTTTGCTATTAGAGTGGCCCACATGGTGGGTTCAGCATCTAATCTACAGTTTGGTCTGGATTTTTTTGCTTGCTTATGGTTTGAATCCATGTTCAAAAGAGAACTGTCTGACATGCAGTTAAGTCTTTCACTTCAGCTGCTTTTTGGTTTTTATCAGTGAGTCAGGGAAATTAAGTAATTCTCTGTATTAAAAGAATGATTGTCTCTCTGAGATGAGGTGAAAATTTCTTTAGAAGAAAATACTGTAAACAAAAAAACTCTGAGACTTGTCTGAATGTCCATTGCCAGATGTAATAGCCACTGCCTTGCATTATTGCTCTCCAGAAGTGCAGAACAGAGATCATGTCCTCTGAGATGTTGCACTTTTTTCACTCAGGGATCACAGTGGACCAAAGACGACTTTTGCATAACTTCATAGTGAAATAATAACTTTCTGTAAATTTGGGCTCTTCTACCTAAAACATCCCATTTGTAGCCTTACCTGTTCTTTGATTATTTTTGTGTCAGTAGCTCCATACAGTCTTGAGGAACAACCAGTGCTAGAGCTTACATCTTAGTATAGGAGAATGTTAGGCCCTAGAAATACATTGTTACTAATTTTTAGGTGTATTTGGGCATTCTGCATTACTACTTTGTGAGTGCCTACACTTTTATCTAAAAAACAAGATTGTCATGTAATCAATTTATTCCAAGAAACATCTTTTTATAGGTGATGCAGTAAATACCACAGGATTTTCAGTGAAAAGTACAGATTTTGGCAATAGTGCATCTCTACCCCATAATGATGAGTAACATGCCACGAAGTTGAATGTTTCCAAAGGGAACCAAATTTTGATGACATGTTCCTCACAGTGCTGTGTTGATCTATGTGTCTCAAATTGTGTTTCAAAGAAAGACAAGGCTCAAGGAACCATCTGTTTGTTAGAATAATGTTACTGTGAAAATAAGAAATCTGTTATTTTGAAGGGGTTAGACACCATTTACTCTTACTTTTGAATGTTTTTGTTTCTCTAACACCTTTCATTTCCATTCCAGAATGCTGTTGGTTTTTGTAGGCCATTCTTGAAACTCAGATATTGATTTATTTTAACAGCCAAGAAGTTATTATGGTCTGTTAAATGAGTGATTGTTGGGTTTGCCTGTTTTTCTGCAGTTGCTTTAATTCCCCAGTCCTGTTTCTGAGTCAAAGGTAAAGCTGACTCTTGCCAGAAGAAGTCAGCAGATACGCACATGAGGCACAAATGACCAAACTCTGCAGCAGAGTAGACAGTATGGATTCCATGCATTTTTCTGCCTCATTTGCAAATGCAAGAAATGCCAAGGAGCTGATAAGTCTTAAAACTTTGAGGAAAAAATAACATAATCCAAAATGAGTGAGGGAGACAACATGAGTAAAAATTGACTGAGAAAAAGTAAAGCTTGCCTGAAACAACCTCATATACTCTGAAGTCCCATTTGAAGGGACATACCTGAAGTACTGTGCTTGCCTTAAAAAACCCACACCCATGCACTTTTTATTACAGATTAAATATGTAAATTTTCTATGGTGAACTTTTCAGTAGTAGCAGTAAAATACTATGTATATGACTATTGTTGCTTGGGTTTTGGCAAACCCACCTGCCCAGCTCCAGGGAAGATACAAATGTCTTTTAAAAGCTACCTACTGATTTTTATACAGAAATGTGCCAAGACTTTATGAAATTATAAGTGATACATTAAAGGGATACTTTAAGGTATGTATCTGGGCAGCCAGGAGAGCAGATGAATGATTGCTGTCACCCCTTTACACCTAAGATCATGTCCAGCCCTTTGTGTTCTCTCTAGCAATGGCTCACAGCCCGTTGTGTGCTTTGTCAGTTGCTTTCCATCAGAGTGTATACAATTTCAAGAGCTAGATTAAGGCAGTTGAAATAAAAGAAGTGAACAAAGGTACAGTGGGAGCCATAAAATTCACTTCAGTTCTGCAAAGCGTCACTCACTTCCTTGTGCCATATAAATTCTGTCAGCCTTGAAAATTCAGCACAGCCTGGGGATGATGGGTGCTATAATTTTTTCTACATTATTGAATAAATTAACTAAATTCCAGCAGCGATGTTGTGTGTGCAGTCTTGATGGTTTAAAACACTATTCAACCCCACAACGGGACTTGGCTGTTTATACCCTTAGTCCATGTGTTCTCTCATGCAAAATGCTTAAGCATCCCCTGGCATGTAGGTTAGAGCGTGGGTGTGTGTCCCTTTCCCAAGGAGAGCCCCTCCCTCTGCCTGGGGCATGGGCAAGTTCTTTCCTCTCTATTTTTTCTTTCTCTTCATGGTCTGTACTGAGCCTTTCTCAGTCGCACAGGAGCCCAGCTTGAGCCAAGTTTGTGGTGGGCAGGATAGGAGATTGGGAAATGCAGCTTCTGCTCAGTTTCATGAGACATATTTGTCTTGTGCTTAAGGGCACATCTGTCTCTCCCTTACCAGCTGGCAGCTGATCTGCCACTGCCCACCGTAGCAGGAGATGGGATAAGAGGGGATCTGCCCCCATCACTCTTGTTCTTAGTGAGGGCAGCAGCTGCTTGCAGTTGCCCAGGGAATGGGCAAAGCAACCTCTGTAGGCTGGAATGGAGTTGGCACAGGCCTCTGGCTGTGTCCCTACTCTGCACCCTCAGTGGCTGGAGAGTGCTGGGCTGTGCTACTGCCCCAGCTGCTGCTGACTGGAAGGAGATGGAGTAGGGGCAGGACTGCAGTGTCCATGCAGAATGTCATTACACCACAAGTCCCACCAAGGGGACAGGCTAGATACCTGCAGCTGCAAAGCAGCAGGTTGGGAAGGGCGATTTTGACCAAACTGGGTTCTTGAATTTGGGCCCCTCGTTTCTGGTGTGGTTCTGCTTCAATCAGCTGTGCTTTGGATCTGGCACTGAACACTGTTAAGCCAAGGCCACAGAAGGTTAATGGTGCTGCTAGCAGTGTTATTGATGCCTGATGATGCAAAGAGAGATTGTCAGGACTTTGCAAGTTGCTTTCCCAGGAATGGAGCAATCAATGATGAGGAATGTTGTACTTATTGTAAATTCAGACTCATGCTGATTACGGCAGGTTCCTTCACAAGGGTCACTGCATGCCTCCTGTTCCTGTAAATAGTCCCTATTCCACGAAGTTGCCATAGATCACCCAGAGTCAATAAAAATAATTAATTTTAGGAAGGATTTAGATTTCTCATGCTTTGAAGAATAGGAAGTTTTGTATGTAGGCTGAGACCTGATGTGGGAGATAAGCAGATTATTTTGTGTTTGTGCTGTGATTTTCATTATTCCTTACCGCAAAGTACACTGGAACATCACAGACTAGAGGAGGATTAAATAGGCCTCAGGGGCAGCTAAACTCAACCATGCCCACAGATTGGTGGTGTAAATCAATACATCAGTTCATTCAGCGTGAGAATCACAGTGCTGACATTTATTTGCAATGCTCACTCTAAAGGACTGGTATTTCAGTAATCTTTTATAAAACAAAATAAGTAAAAATGACCATATTTGATAAGAATTTTAAGGTGTTACAAAATTCTTAAACAAGCTGGAGAATACCATAGTGCTGTTTTGCAAGAAATACTTTTCTGAGTACAGCTCATTTACCAGAAAAGAGCCTGTTTGCTTAGATTTTCTGTAACTCACACAATTGTTCATGTTAGAGACCTGTGCTCTGCATGCAGATCAGGTGAGATGAGTCAAAACAAAATTAGAAAGAATTAAAAGCTCAGCAGTTACCTTGTAACAATTACATTCTCTGTAAACAAGCACAATGCATCCCAGCAGGTACCTGCAGTTACATCACTTACTTCTGCTTAGTATTGAAGAAAACTCGCTGCTGTCAGGCTTGGAGGGACTCCTCTCTACCCAAAGTGCTCAGCTGGGGATGGAGAAGCTGTGTGTACTTCTAGCAGAGGTTGGAAGAGCTGTCATGTCACCTGGCTGCTGTGATTTTAGTCCATCAGCCTTCCACAAATCCATCTCCCTTACCACGATTTCATAGGTTAGGTTATAAAGGCTGCACGTGCCCAGATGACTTGTGCTAACAATTCCCAGTGCCAGCTGTTGTGGGCCTGTGTTCCAAAGAACATTGTGAAAGGACTGCCCCTCCTCATAAACCCTAATTTGCAGATATTTGCTAAATGCCTGGGGTATGCATTTGTCAAGGATTTATTAGCCAGGACTCTGGCTGACTGATATGTGAAGTGGGAACCGCTTCATTGTCTCCCAGACTCCCAGATGTTTGAGGCTTAGAATACTCGTATCCTACCGAGGCAGTTGTTTTATACCTAACAGCTGGCCCTGACTTAGTTTTCATCCTTCTGCCCCTGGATACCTTCAGAGATTTCAGTCTCACAGTTTCTGTGGGATTTAGTGAGCAGCTTTCATTTCTGAAGCCTGCTGCAGGATAATCACTGTAATAAAATAGCTCTGGGACACAAACTACCCTCTCATTTCCAATGCCTTGTGTTGTTTTCTCTTTGATTCCCGTCATTATCCTCAGTGACTTGAGGGATGAATGGACCATGCTTTTGATCTCACGGAGTAACTGACAGCACAGATATTGTAGGAGAGAAAAATCTCTTAAATCTCATGGATGAAATATTATCAAAACAAACACCTATTTTCTCTCCCCATTTTTTGCCCTCTATGACTTTGAAGGATTCTGACTGCAAGGAACCGTGCAGGTCTGAAAGAAGGTAGGTGTGTTGATGGATAGATTTTAATCCTTTATTTGTTTTGTGTTTGGCATCTGTTTTTTGGCCAGCCTGGCTGATTAACAGACTTGCTGTCACACTTACAACTGACCAAGACCAATATCTCAAAAGCTGAATTAAAAAAGGTGGGGGAAATGGATATTTATAAAATCTGTTAATAGTCTGAGGCCTCCACAATTACTTAAACAGAAATATGGCATGACTAGCCTGGTCTCTCTGGGCAGATGGGAGAACAGGGAAACTGGGATATGTTTTCTTACTTAGCTCTGCTACTATCCCCCCCCGCAAGTGAAATTCAGCTTGAAATCTGATGGCAATTTTAAGTCTCACAAATTAAATAAGGCTTTCATGTACTTTCTGTCTGCAGAGGACCAGTTCATCCTCCCTAGCTCTGGATAAGTAATTGAAGTCTAAATGCTTTAAAATATCATGGCTTTTGGAGGTAATAGAAGATGTGGTCCCTACAATGGTCAAAACCCTGGTTTAAGCAGCTGAGCTCCTTTTGCCTACGTGGTGTGAAATAGGCAAGAAAGACGAGAGATGCCTCATGCAATAGTTAGACTGAGTCTTAAATCCAGCTTCTTCCCACGGTGGCAAGGAGGAATGTCCTGCTGCTCTGGTACAGCCCTTCCTAAGCCTTTTGAGATAAAACAGATATGGCATTCCTGGCAGGAGTGCAGACAGAACTGGTTAGTGTAAATAAGCACTGCTTAGTCAGGTGGCACAGTCACACTCTTCCAGTTGCCCCAAAGAGGTTTCTGCTGCTATAAAAAGCCTCTGGAGAAATTGCTGAAGCAGATTTTGTAGCAGAGATGAGAACGAAGGGCTTCTCCCCACTTCAGGCAATCTAGCCAGTTTTCTTCACAGCTTCACAAAGAGAGACTTGGAGGAAGCCTGTGCAGAAAAAAGCCCTCAGTCTGGTAGTTTGGATGCTCAGAGGGGAGAAAGAAGTCCCTGTCCCTGTTTGACCCTGCCAGGGGGAGAGTGCAAGGGACCTCCTCTCCTGTGGCTGGGACCACTGCTTCACTTGCTGACTCCTGCAAACAGCTCCAGCACTTTCAGCTGTGTGTTAAACATAATGGGTGTTGTCTTTTGCAATGAATTTTATCCTGTGGGGATAAGTGACATGGACTCTTAGAAAGCTGCCCCAAAAACTGAGAAGTGAAGGAATAACCTACCTGGCAAGGAAGGAGTGCATTGGGTGCTGAAACTCCTCACCCAGATGGATGAGGCTCAGCCGTGCATATTCAAGTGTCTGGGGAATGTCAGAACAAAATGGCGAGAGGGAAGACCTTGCAGAGCAAGGTGCCAGGTGAAGCAGTTTCATAAAATGAGATTTTATGCTTTTCATGCCTAATTTTCCCCAAATTTCACAAGAAGCACACAGGCTTTTTCTCATCCATCTCCTAAAATTTGCTTAGCAGTGTTTATGCATTTCCCCTTCTCCAGCTGAATTGTGCTAGTGGTCAGTGGTGAAAATTTTAATTACTGGCAGCTTATTTTATAAGCCACAGGGAGCCAGACAGAGCTAATTCTATAACCCTAAATTATAAATAATGTATTATCTAATAGAGAGTCTGAAGTCCCTCTAGGCTTGCAAATCAGCCAGTTAATAACTTTTTGGTTTAGACGTACTGAACACTGTAATAACCTGATGTCATTTTGAACACAGCAATTAAGTATTCAGTTTACAAGACAAATTGAGACTCATTACAGTCAATCAGGGAGAATTACACAAACTTAAATTGCAGATATTTATCACAGTTTCTCAGAAGAAGATTTTATTAACTATTTTGAAAGAAAAAAACTGCTGTTTTGTTATTCTGTAAAAGTAGTGCCTTCTTTATAAAGAGCTTCTAATAAGGTCCTGTTCCAATCCTAATGTTTTTGGTAATCTGACTGCACCATGTCATTATAGGTCATTGTGAAACTAGAACACAATTAGAAAGTGAGCATGACAAGTATATCACATTGGTAATTTCTTGGCAATTTATTTTAAGATTTTGCAATTGTGATGGCTAGAAGGAGACAATACTTTAGATAATGCAATAGGAACTGACTCAGAAGCCAGTGACTTCCTGTACACTGGACAGAATAAAACGAAACCACCAATTAAACAAACAAACCACCACCACCAACTTAGAAAAAGAAATAGTGAGATTTTATATGCTTAGTCCATCATGCTTGCTTAACTTAGAAAATGCTCGGAGTTTTCCAGTACTTTAGAGCTCAGTAACATAAGTAATTCAAAGACCACTTAATTAAATACACAACACAGATATTCAATCATTTATGATTGCAATTTTTAATGATTTTAATACCACTCATCTTTGTAAGCTTTGTACTATATTTATCTTTTTTACAAGACTGACTAAGCTGTAATAAAGCTGCCAAAAGCCAATTACCAATATTGGAGTAATACTAATACTTTGTAGCAGAGGAATTGGAATAAAATTATTTCCATTTAGTCAAGGATTTCGGATGAAATATTAAGTAGCATCGTGGCTAGTTTTGCAGAAAGAGACCAGGCTGAGGCTGCTTTTCAGAAACTTGCTTAACGTCTTTTTCCCCCTCAATTTCTTTACGACACAGGAGCCCAATGCTATTGGCTCCACCTATAGCATGTGGGGGTCCTATTGCATTAAGGCAAATTTTTATTATCAGTTGAACAAATCACAGAAAGACTCTCTTAATCCTTAACCTTTGTATCATTGCAAATGACTGACAATAAAGTCATTTTTTGTAATGACTGAAAAATAAATCTCTTCCATCTCTCTGCTTTCAGTTGCAGCATGTTTCTCTTCTAGGTTATTTGGCATCATTCAAGTTTAGGCTGAGAGGTTGTGTTTTGTAGTCACTCTTTATGAAGCCATAATGAACGTGAACATTTCTTGAAATGTCACAGTCAGCTTCAGTTTCATTAAAAGACATTGACTGATATTACAAGACAACTGGAATTTGCATTCAAGTAACAAGTAGAAAGGTTTGCAGAGAAAACCATCTTGAAGGAGTAGTTTTGACTTAGAAAAGTAGTTATGTTTCCATAGGAAATTTTGCCTTCATTTTCTTCATTCCACACAGAGAATTAGATGTAAAGACTCTGAACTAGAGAGCGTGCCATGATGCAACCTGACTGCAACATACGGTTTATTACCAAATTTTATTCCAGACTTTATCTGTTTTCTGGAATTAGCTACCATGTGACCTGCTCTCAGATGCATTTCAAGGTAGTTTATAAAATAGAGAAATTGTACTGTTGGTGTTATTTATATGAGACAATAAACAATTCCAGATTCTGCCAGTTGTGACTTTCTGGGAAACATTTTCCTTTTGAGAAATCTCTTCCAATTTGTCAAGTGAAAAGTGGGATTTGGTTAGAAGAGAAGGCTATCAATCCAGCTGACATACTGGATGTGTCCAGGTTAGCCAAACAGCTGATTTGTTTCTCAGTTGTCCACACTATGGTCATTGGCTGCATTTCTGTCCTGGGAGACCAACATTTCAAGCCAAGAGTTTTCTATAAGTCTGAATTTTATTTCCCAGTGAGCCTTTTCTAGACTACAGCAACCACCAGAGAATATCCCTAATGCAGCAAAGATATTTGCAGTTCCAAGAATATCACAGTGCAGAGCTGTGCATTGTTCTTTTGTAGCTGGATCAAACATCAGCATTTCAGACAATTCAGTTCTGAAATTCTGAGCCTACTTGTACTTCTAATCTGAACTTCTGCCTTGTTTACATTAGCCTTCCTATTCTGAATTTTACGGGAGAGGGAAAGAAACCAGAGGACCAAGTGACTTGCTGCAGATTACAAAGTAAAATCAGACATGAGCAGAACCTCATTTAGTGCTGCCTGTATTAGTTTAAATTAGATTTGCAGCATTATTTGCTCTGTTTTGTTGCACAGTATTGTTAGGAATTTGGCAGAGGATTTGTTTATGTGACAGAGAGCAGAATTATAAATAACAATGTTTTGTTCCTACAGGTGCTTTTTCACAAATAAAATGACTGCAGGAGAAACAGTCTGAAAATAATGTGCCACATATCTGCTTTCAAAATGTATTAATTTATAACAACAAGGCAAGTCAGCATGCATTTTGAAGCACTTCTTATAAGACTTCCAATTCCCCCAGACAACTTGCATTGCCCATGTGCAGATGAATCATTGCTGTCCTTGAAAGCCTTGTACGCTGAGGCTGGTGGAAAGCTGTGCTGTCATTTGTCCCAAAGGGCTTCTTTCTCTGAAGTCCCCACCAACTAAGAAAGCTTTCCTACTTCACAAGTTTTCCTACCTAGCAAGCAAAATGAGCTTTTATCAAGTTGTCCCAAAGACTGAGATCCTCCCTGCAGACTTTGTCTGCAAAACCTGATGCACATGGGGGCCTTTTTCCCTAAAGCTTCGTTAGCGGTGTGAGATTTTCTTTGAAATAAATTCTGCTGTTTGAGAGCTAGTGTGAGGCAGTACTTTGAGACTTGGAGGGACTGGTCTTCTTGGTGGATGTTTTACACGTGATTCTAGGTCTCTGAGTGTTAGAGACTTGAAAACAGGTGGCAGACTCACAGGGATTTATCCAGTCTGGATAGAAAGAAGTACATCTGGAGAGAAAGAAGTAGACGAACTGTAGAAATTTTTAATAGCTATTTGTTTATATTGTGAAATAGGCATGACTGCAATGGATAGGCTGGGCCAAACATAAAGCAGTTAATTGACTCCACTGGTGATCTATGGTGGAACTTTTAACTATTGATCAGGAACAGAATTTTCTGGCTGGAACCAAGCAGAACAGGAGACAAAGGAGGAAAATTGTCTCCGTTTGGAGAGTGCTCTCTGAGAGGTCTAGTAATTAGATATACATCTAAGTCAGGGCAGCTGTTTGCCTGGGATTGTTTTTAGCCATGTGGCTTAGCTACTTGGTCATATTACATGGCAATATAATGTGCTCATAGAAATAGTTTAAGTTGCTTGATGTAGGAAACTTCTAGTCAACCATGTCACAGTAATGTCTCAAGGCAAATTGCAGCAAAGCTTGAAAGAATGTTTTGCAAATTACTTAGGATGTCATAAGCAATATTTTTCTGATTTTAATGATACTGAGAAATCATATATATTCAAGTAAGCCTTTGCCTCTCCAGTGGTAACAGACAGGTGATTAAGACACTGTTTGAAAAGAATACTGTCTCATATACTACTCAACATGGATAACTTTTTTTTTTCCTTTTAGCAGCCTATCATAGAGCTGTATTGTTGCTCATAATGAGGTTTGTGATATTAGAGTGGAAATTGTACCAGTAATTACTCAGGTCAGAATATCCTTACATGAAAAAATAGCATTTCTCAAACCCCAATTAACTGAACTGAATGATGATTCAGAGCTGTTTACAGGATATTATTGGTGACCTATAGAAATTATAAATGTATAATTGTTTCTAGAACATTTAAGCCATCAAATGCTTAAGCAGTAGAAACATATTTATTATTATTTCCAGTAGAAGCAGTAAAAGGAAGTATTTAAAACAACAGTTTTAAATATGAGGTAGAACTTAGGGGTTTCAAAACCAGCAAAAGTATAAGATATAATTACATTTTCTGAACAATTTAAAAGCTGAGATAACGCAAACTCACTATTAAGGTAGCTACAGCAAATATAATTTTTCATTACACATTACACAACACAGATCAGCAGTCATTACGATATTAAAATCAAAGAATAAATTAGAGATACTTAATAACTCCATGTGTTCTACTTTATTGAAC
This sequence comes from Phainopepla nitens, assembly GCA_013400175.1. Taxonomy (NCBI): domain Eukaryota; kingdom Metazoa; phylum Chordata; class Aves; order Passeriformes; family Bombycillidae; genus Phainopepla; species Phainopepla nitens. The sequence continues at coordinate 302,752 of VXBQ01001821.1, read as the reverse complement.
AAGGTGCCTAAGAACATGTATCCTAATACTAAGCATTGCAGAATTGTTGTGGAAACCATTGCAAAATGACATGCACATATAGCTAACTGTCATTAAAAAAAACAAGCAAAAACACTCAACAAAAAAGCATTAAGTGAAATACTTTTTAATGAGCTCTGGGGAAATGACACAAACTCAGTTTCTGAAAAACTGGTTATGCCCTTATTTGGAAAAGCAAAAGGTATTAAGGAAAAGGTCCAGTGTATTAATGCAATTAACTAAACTAGGCAGAACAAAATGTGTCCAGGAATTTTATAATTGGGTCTATGCCATCTGCGCAGTAATTCTGATCCCTGTGCAACTGTCTTCTCCTACCGGTTTATGGGCTAGAAGTGGGCTATGTAGCAGATATTGGTTGCTAGCATTAAGTTTTTATCGATGTAATTCTAGATTTGGTTTCACAGAAGTGCACAAACTGCTGAAATGTTTGAAGGTTGTTTGACCAGTCCTGTTCAGCTGCCAAGCTACAGATCTTTACATACAGGACCGGTTTACTAGCAAGCTCTGACTTCTGTTTTTCCACTCCTAAATGTGAGGTGTGAAACCAGCTCAGGTTGTACAGGTGACTCCTGAGGTCACTTCATGAGTCCATTATGTGCAGGAGGTTACTACATGGGCTAATGATTATCTTGGCAAAAGTATAATTCTTGAAGCATCTCACCAAGAACAAAGGTTTCCTGTTTTTACAATGGCTGGCACAGGATATCAGGTACAATAGGAAGGGAGAGGAACATGAGCTTCTCATTGCATTAGTAGAGCTTCTTTTTCAAGAAAGATCATTAAGACATTATGAATCTGCACCTAAATGGATTTCTAGAAGCAGTGATTCATACATCAGAACAGTCCCTCCAGCACATATATGAGTCTCTGTTCCTATTTTGAAAACTTCTGTAGTGTAAAAAGATTTTTTTAACAAATCTGATTTATGCTAATATATTGCAGCATTTGAGGAAATTGTGCAAGACGTAGACTTGTCTATACAGAAAAAAAAATTCTAATTGCAATGTGTTAGGGTCTATTTGAAGTCAAGAAAAGCATTTTAAAAATGCATTTTCCTTACTGTATTTCTATCTGACACTGAAAATGTAGATCATGTGATAAAGGTACTTCTGACCCTCAGTTTTAAGTTCTGTTTGTAGAACCCTCAGGCAAGTAATTAAATTTAAAAACTTTTGAGGACCCCTAATTGTAATTTTCCTTTGTTGTATCTTTATGGTACTAGAAAAGGTCTAGAACAGGTTGAGCATGTGTAAAACCAGTCCCAATCCTAATTGGACACCAATTTCAGATTGGATTAAGATGATTTACAGAGCGGTTTCACTTGATTGGGATTGAACAGTGGATTGAAGAGTTCTTCTTTACCTGACAGAAATTCCTGCTTACTTCTGGTTTACGACCTTCTAGTTGTGATATTTAATAATCTGATCCTAATGATCTTACTTGGACATACAACTCACTTTCAAAGCCAAGATAGATGGGATCTCAACTGGATTTTGCTGTTATATTTACTGCTTACTGTCCTGTGAGATTATTTAGGGATCTTAAACAGACACTTAAATTGTGACAGCTTTGGTAAGAAGTCTGAAGATGTGAGACAGAGTAACAGCTTTGATGCAGAGGTGGAAAAACACTCCAGCTAATGCTGAGTAAAAGCATAGGCTCCAAATGGCTTCAAAAAGTACAAATACCCTTAGAAGGTTGGATATAAGGAAATGGTGCAAGAAAGGCAACACAAATACTAAAAAATCCCCCATGAGGCGACACTTTGTTTTAGTTAAGGGGTTAAACACTCTGAATGTAGGGATCCTTTATTTAGCTCCATTTTTTCCCCAAGAGATTCACATTTCGCACCACTCATGAAGGTCCCTCACCTGGAAGAACAGTCTGGTTTGGATTGCATCAACTGTTTGTATTGCTCTTTCCCTTGGCACAAATCAGCACTCTGCTGACAGGACTGAGTCTTGGGACTCCTATCCATCTGCTGAATTTTTGATACACTACACACAGACATTAATTGCCTCTTAATCTTGGTGAAATTTCAGATGTTTTTTGAAAGGCTAGGCAGCTTTTCAGCAAGACTGAGGTGATTATCCATCCCGAAAATAACAATTAAGGACATGTGGTGTGGAGAGTGAAAAGTATGGGTTAAAGCATCTCCAGGGCAAAAAGGTGGCAGTGAATCTTCAGCACTGAAAAGGAAATGCAAATCCTGCAAAGCACTTCTATCAGTTTGCTTCCTAGAAAACATTTCAATATAAAAGAATACAGTATGGGGTAGAAAAGTATTGGGGGTAAGCTATGTAGATACAGTAAGGAGTACATGTCAATTAATCTGAATGCTCATTATTTTGTAATTAATTTGTTATAGGTGAACATTATTTTTCTGTCTTCCTGTGTGCTTGTTGGCTTTTTTAATCTTACAAGGGATGTCGTTCTGCAATGCAAATAATTTAGAATCCAGTTCCTCTTCACTGACCTTGATGATTGCCTCCAGAAAAAAACTTTAAAAAGTTTTCTAGTTGAGAGGATGGAAAGAAATTGAATGCATTTACTGAAAATTTCCCCAGCAATGGGCTGCATAGCCTGGGCACGGTGCACTTGTCACACGAGGTATCAGACAGCCTACACCTGGCAGCCCCCTGGGAAGCACAAGGGTGACAGCAGGTTGATGTGTTGTCCTTTGAGGGGCCAGCTGGATGTGCACAGCCCATAGAGGTGTAAAGTTGGAGTTCAGTCCAGTCAAAGGCTGTATCCCAAAGAGATCAGCTCAGTCTGCTGTTGGAGAAGGAAAGGGGATATTCCTTGTGGAGAAGAGTTGATTGAATATGGAGTTCCTGCAAGGAGGTGCACAGGACTTTTGTCAGCATCATAAAGGCCCTAAAGGTCCTTACCAGTGGCACTCAAGGTCAAGGCTAGCTGAACAGATGAATATTCAGTGTTAATTCCCAACTTCAGCCTCCAAAAATCAGTTGAAGGCAATTGTTCTGTGTAGGAGTTAATTGAACCCTGAAGACCCAGATAGGCATAACAAAGCTAGAGAGAGGAGAAATACTAGACCTTTGAGAGAATGAACACAAGTATGAATATGTTAAGTGAAGTTGGGAAATGAGGGAGGGATTACCCCTTCCATTTTGTTTTATTGCTTATTGAGTATAGATGAAAATGCTGTGAGGGACTTTCAGCACCCTGTTCCAGATTTTACTTGACTTTAGAGACTGTGCAATCCAGCTAAACTTGCACGTGTTGCTATTATTCTTTCTGCCATTACCTCCATTTTAGACAAATCTGCTAAAGCTTGAAAAGCAAACTGCAGGTCTAGTGGGTAACAGCAGCTGAGAGCCCCATATGTCTTTTTGAAAGGCTCTAATGAGACCAAGGAAACTTTGTTTTGAAATCTAGCTGCAGGACTGCTCTAGCAGAATTCTCTTTCCAAGGAGAATTGTGCCTCATTTGCACAATCTAAGACCAGCTTGCCTCTGGTCACCGTTGCCCTGCACTCTCTGGCTGGGTACTGCTGTGGAACAGCTGCAACCCTGGTCTGATTTTTGTCTCTTTTTAAGTCTTTGGCCCGCTGGTGGTCAGGCTGGCCACCTGTGTGCAAGGCCTTGAAACTTCTTTGGAAGCTGCTTTAAAAGTAACTGATGATAACTAATTCTGCTATTCTTGCAGAATAACTGTGCTTCTTTTCTAATACAAATAAGCTTTTATTGATCAGTACGCATACATCAAGTTTGGCAAGCTCTTGCTTTCTGTGCCTTGCTTCACAGATTTGGGCATTAATTTTTTTGAGAAATACAAAAGAAATTTAGGGATATATAATGGTTCTTGAAGCAGAACACAGAAATCATAATATATAAGGGAACATCAAATATAAGTGAAATGTAAAGTTCTACTTCAGGCTTAATTTTATTTACAGAAAAAACCACTAATTTTGGAACAAATAATATACTATACATATTCCAGAGCTTTTCAAACTCTCCTGATGAAAAAAGAGCAAATGGATGATAAAAGAAGACCCAGGAAATCCATATCTTAAAACATCAGGTTTTTTTACTAGCTGGGTTTTATTCTGTTGTACCCTGTTTCTCCCAATCCTTTTTGCTAGCAACAAAATCCCCACTGTAAGTAAGTTACTACAATTTAATATGCATCTGAATCAAAATATCAGTCAGCCAGTGCTCATCTGACTGACAGCTCTGTGGGTCATATGTGAGATTACACAGCTGTCTGCCCTTGCTCAGGGCAGGAGGTGGGTCTGACCTGCAACAAGTGGTCAAGAGCAGCAACCCTTCCCTTCTTGCCAGAAAGCCATTCCTGGAAAGTGCTCCCAGCACAAACAGCAGGAGCTGCTCTTTTCCTCTAAAGCGTAGGCGCTCGCTCTCCTTTACATGGCCCCACCCAGGTGATCCTTGTTCCACGAAGGACGGGCTTTAAATTAGGGCAGGCTGGGCAAGTAGAAGCTTTCTCTGCCTTTTTAGCTATGGCATCTTCTGCAGTTTGTGCTGGTGTTGCTGTACTCTGGGGAAGTAACACAACCTGGGTGGTGAATATGGAAGCACACCATCCCTATGGGCTCCTGGGGCTGTGGTACTGCTGCGCCTTGGCCTGTAAAGGTGGGAAAGTGGCTTTGAGTAGCACTATTTCCTCACTGCTTCTTGGGAGGGGGAAGAAGAGTACCTGGAGATAGGCTGCTAGCTCATACCTTCCTGTCTTGGTCATCTTGAAAAGTGGCAATGGTATGGAAACTGTACAGACAGGCTTGTTGTTTCTGTCTGGGCCTTCCTGCTGTGCCTTGTGTGGTGGGAGCCTGGCTGTGTGGCATAACAGGCTCACCTCTGGATACCCCATCCCAGACTTGTGTGTTTCTACCCCACCAGTAGATGGGAATTCTGGTTTGTGCATCTAACTCATCTCAGTGATATTGCCATGGAAAGCACTTGCTTGATCTCTAATGTCTGTTTTGGAAAGATTTGCTGTGTCACAGCTGGTGTCTCTCTGCTAGTGGGCACTGGAAGTGTTAAATGGTTTGGTCCCTTGTGCAGCATGATTTTAACTTGTCCATCAAGCTGCTTTTTTTGGCCTTTTTAAAAATCTTCCTAAAAGGCATGTGAAATGTGAGTTATGTGGGGGTGGTATACAGCTGTGCTGTGTAGCCTGGCTCTCTGCTCAGTCTCACAATGCTAGAGGATTTTAGCTCTGGTCTATTGCTTTCTGTCCCCAGGTCTCCTCTCTGAACTTGCCTTTGCTAATGGCAATTGCCACAATGAGGGGGAATTCTTTCTGGGATTGCACAGTTGGATGCTGGCTGGGCTACAACCAAGAAACCTTTAATTGTCATCCATAATATACTTAATTTCTTGAGCTCAGATATTCAAGTCTGAATCTCAGTTATCTCATACTTGTCTATAAAATATGCAGCTACTGTGGTATTCATTTGGAAAAAGTAATGAAAATACAGCATGTCGCATACTTAAAATAGCAAACCTAAAACCTGTTACTTCTGTCTGCTCAAAATTCAAAACACTGGAGAAATTAATTCAGTTTGGGGTATGATTTGGTCTTTTTACCAGAATTGGATATAAAGCAGCTGCAGACTTTAGTAGCTCCATTTTTTTCCTCATCTTCAAGCTAAAGTCATCTTTAAAAGACAAATGTGAACTGATTGGTGTTCCGTGAAGTCGTTGGTCGGAGACAGAGATGACATTACTCTTAGAGAGTCTTGGGACAAACAACGTCGTTTATTGTTCAGAACGTTCTCATATAGAGAGTTTGAATTTCCCAGGCTTGGACAGTTGATTGGTCTGGGTTTTAACACTGCCCAGCTCTCTGATCAGTGAGCTGTGTGCAGCATAGGATCAAACGGAGTTGGCCGAGGGTCCCCTGTTTAGGTTTGAATCCAACCTACCCCTGTTTGCCCAAGGACGTGTCCACCCTCAGGCTGAGAGCCCAGGAGCCTCCCATAGCCAAACTCGTCTTTGCAGCCACAGACTAGCTGCTACTGATTGAGGGGGAAGAAATCCTTCTGATTATTTGGTTTTGGATTAGAAATTCTGATTTAGTTTGTGTGTATGCTTTTTGAGGTCTTTATTGATTCGAACGTTTCATTCGAGAAGTGATAATTCCCTTTGATACTGAAGATACTCGATGTTGCAAAGCTCCTGTAATAATGGAGGATTGGTGCTGTTTATGTTGAATAGACTTCATTAGTTTCCAGACTGTAGGTTAGATCCCTTAAAAAGAGCTTATGAAGGTGAAGTACATCAGCTTCAGTGGTGCTGCATTCACTCCTGTTCTTGGTGTGTGAGATCATGGTTTACTGAGTGAAAACCTAGCAGCATTCATGAGCTTTTGAAATGAATTGTAAATATTCTGATCTTTTCCTCTGCTCAGGGTGGTGGCTTCCTCTGGCTCTGTGTGAATCTTATTAATGGATATGTTTTGTTTCCTCAAATATCTTTGTTGCGGAAAATCTCATGTCTGTGTACGGGTTTGATGAGAGTCTTTTGTCTGAGTAAACATATTGAAAGAAATAAAGTTAGTTTTCTTGACACTTAGCTTTTTTCCCCTAACATTGAATGAAAAATTATAGCCTTCTTTTAGGAAGGCTATAATTCTGTTATTGTATGTTTAAGCAGATCTTTAGCAGGATCTAAACTGAAAGTCTGCCCACAAATAAGTTAGTACCTTTGCTCTTAGTCACTTAAAGTGTCTGTGTCACAGCTATTGGGTAGCTTACTGTGAGATTTTCTGTGACATGTAATCTTACACCGCAATGTTACTCGTACTGAATTATGCTTGAAATATTGCTTACTATCCTCTCTCTGTATTTTTAGGCAATCTTAATGTCCCTGCTATCACAATGTTTCCTAACCTGTTACAGAAAGAAAATTAAGGAAGTGACCATTTTTGTTATATTTTTAATTTAGAAAGTTTATACAAAAATTAGTTCCTGAGCATTCTGTCACCAGAATGTTGTTCTAGATTAAAATAATAATTTCATTATGTACTTAAGTTGACAATTTGCTTGGACTTCTAAATATAACTACTGACAGCAACGGTGACCTGTATGAAAGTAGTCTGTTTTGTCAATGAAAGTTAAAGAACGCTTAAGTTTATTTATTGAGGACAATTCCTCCTGGGTAGGCTGGGGTAGGACAGGTGCTCTTACCCTGTTCAGTGCAGCCACATCCACTCTAGTAAGATTCTAGTGGCAGTGTTACCTTTTCCTGTTGGTGTTTCTGCAGCTTCTGCGTGGTCCAATTGAGGTACCAAAGCTGTTCTTGCTCCTTTTTGTGAGGAAGTGTTGAAGCAGTTGGGAGAGACTAGATTGCAGCTACCATCTTCTTGCTGTGTGCCCCACTTCTATGGCATTGAAGTGGCGGGGAAGAGTTTTTCCTTGTTTGTGGGGGAGGGAAGAACAATACATTGGGGTGGTATTACCTCTGGATGCAGTGAGTGTGGCAGGCAGAATAAGTGAAGTGTCAAACATTCTCCCCCATCATCCTGAATTGAATTATTGCCTCCAAATCAGCTTTCCTGGCTACAAGTTGAGGGCAATGTGACTGTCCTTTTCACTTCTCATGCCCTCATTTTGGCTGCAGTAAGTGTTCAAGCTGTGCTGCAGCTGCTGAGAAGCCTTGATCCAGCCTGACTGGAGCTGTTGTGTTCAGCTCTCCAACCTCTGACAGAAGTGGCTGTGTGCAGCAGGCAAATGGAATCCTCTTTGTTCAGTCAAGGTACTTCTGGCAGAGATGAGAATGTGTCCTTGGAAATCTCTGCTCTAGGGCATTGTGAGCTGCTCCTTGAAGAGCTATATAAAGCGTATTTTGGGGAAAGCAGTCTCTGCTGTGCTTGTAAGATGAAAACCTAAAGTCACAAAACTTAGTGTACTTTTGTGTAGCAGGAAAGCTTTTGCTAGGCTTTGGCTTGTCTTCTTTGAACGTCTTTAACTGGTGTTTACCAATGTGTCATGGGGTTTATCCCAGAAGTTTGCACAGGGAATTGTTCTGTAGAAGATTAATTGAGTAAATGTTTCTGAGGGTCAGCATCTTTGCCACAGGAGTTCTTTAATTTTTTTTTTTTTTAAATTAGCCACAGAATGTAGCAGATAAGACTACACTGTATTTGGCAGCTCAGCTATGAGAGTGGTTAATGCCTGGCATAGGAAGGAGACCAACAGGCTTTGGATTTCAGGCAAACTGTCAGCAAATCAGCTCAGGCTTGCAGTGCAAACATGATGCAGGTACCCAAATGGCTTGTGAAAAAACCAGTCACCACCTCATTTAGTGTAGGTGGCACTCAAGTGGATTGTGGATCTTGGCTGATACCAAATGATGCCACGTGGTGCTGCTTCCAGTGTTCTGCACTGGCTCACCAGCCCCAAGGCACTCAGGCTTTTGAAGCCAGACCCAATACTGTACCTCAGCTAAACTGATGGGTCAGTGCAGGAACAGAGCAAGGTCTCTGCTGTTCTACTCCATTATCCCTACTGGGGACATCAGCTAAGCCATGCCTGTACTGAAGAAAGCTGATCCGCTGCAGATATCTGAATTAGGTTTTCTGTTTTCCAAGTTAATTCTTCAAGTATTTAACTATTCAGTAATAAGAACTGATTAATGTAGGATGTGCTAAGTAGCTGCAGCCTTAATGCAGATAACTATCAGATGTGAAAAGTGTTTTTCTACAGCTCCTAATAGCCTTCATGTCTGTTTTGCAGAGGCACCAGGCTGGCTTGTAATAGCTGTCGGTTGCCCCCCTTTAAACAGAAGGAGTCTAATTGCTCTTGTTGCTCTCTAAGCATATTGGTTTTAATGTTCAGTCTAGACCTTCTCATTAAATACAAATGGTGAAGCCAGACCACTGCAGAGGTTAGGAATTAAGCTGACTTTCTCTCCAGTTTCGAGCATTTCTTATTTCAGGGGACTGGGGAGACATGATTTTAATTTCAAAATGTCATGAGCTTTGCAGGGGGCAAACGTACACTGCTTTGAATATGCAGATGTGAATGCACACTGCACTGAATGCCTTACCTGCCACTGTTTCCTCTTGTGTTTCTCAGGCATGTACTTCACAACTAAACAGTAAATTTTTTAGCAGCACTAGGGATGCCTCTCCTATTGCAGTAAACACTATTTCCCCTGTGTCTAGCACAATTAGCAGTGTGTAGATACTGTATTGTGCTTCTCTCAGGTTCTGCACAAATGATGGTAGGCTATCCAAGCGCTGAGCTTGAAGTACTTAATGTTGAGACATTTTATAAATAAGCTGAGGAGCAATGTATTTGTCTTGTTCAGGAATGAGTTTAAAGCATTTCAACACCTGCTGTCATGGCAAAAAAGTAGTATGAGGGACTTTGTTCATTTTCTTTCAACCAGGAGGAGTAGCGTTTGGTAACTTTAGTATAAAAACAAAAAAAGTATAGGCAACTTAGGCTTCCCTCCATCAAAGAATGATGCACAGATCCTGTTTAAAACCTGCCCTACTTTTATTAGTTCCTCATCCATTTGTTAGATTTTATCCTTTTGTTAGATTTCATCCTTCTAACACAAGCATGACTGTACAGGTTATAGGGAACTAGTCATGCACAGCATGTTTCTTTCACATTTGGGATGGTGTAGTGAAAGTCCGATATGAGCCTCAAAGACCATGCTTTCTGCTTCCCTGCCATAAGATTGCATTTTATGGTGAACTAGAGCAGCAGCTGGTGGACATATCATCATGGTGGATATACATGATGACACTGGTCTGTGTGGATATAACGCCATCACTGGCATGTGCTCAGGCCTCTCCTCTTAGTGCTGAAATTCTGCTTGTGCATGGTCTGTGTATGTCACCTTTTGCCAGGTGTGTGGCCAGCAGTGTTTTCCTCATCATGGGGTGCCAAATACTTTAACTGAAGAGTCTCTATCAGCAAGACTTCTAGAGTGATTCCCTCCAGTTTATGCCAACCATTTACTGTCAAGTGAGGTGTTTTGAAGTATTCTTTCAATGTGCCTTTGTCTTTTTCTGTTTGGGACATTAGGAGGCATTTTTTTCACAGAAAGGGTGATTAAGCATCCTTCCCCATGTGCTTATTCCATATGTACAAATGTGCAGGAGAAAAGAGTGACTGCTTGCTTGAAATGTGTTTATCTGCTGCATGACAGAGTCCTTTCTGCCCCAAATCCATCCTTTTTTGGCTACAGTACATAGCAGGAACCATTGGAAAGGACCAAAAATTCCTTTTTTGTGCCTTGGGAAACTGGATTAATCTCCAAATCTTGCTAGTGCTCTACTCTGATTTTGTTCATCTCTTAAGTGACCTTTAGGGGAACTTCAGCACACATTGTACAGTCTGATTTCTTTGGAGGTTAGGGGATGATGAGTAGCTGGGTCTTTTGTAGCTGAGCATTCAAGGCTTTCCAGGAGCCCTTTAGCAGCTAAAAATGGCATCAGACAAGTAATGCACTCTAGGGATGCTCTCTAGTGCAGCATGTGAGAGGAGTGTTACTATTTTGCCCTTGGTAATGTTTTTCCTCCCATTTTTACTGATGCTTCTGACACTTAAGAGACCTGATCTCTTCTCAGCGCTGGCATTTGGGGGATTCCATCCTTTAAGGAGATGTTCCATGTAGCTTCTTGTTTGCCTGGGAATTACTGAAAAGGAAGCTTAAATTTTGCTTGTGTAATGCTGCAGATGAACAGACAGGCAAGTGGTCAGTCTTGTCCCAAAAAGTTACGTGCAGGAAAGGAGTTTTCACTTGAGTGAAGACTTGCTTGAAATTTAGGAAAGGAAGAAAAGAAAAACAAGTTCGGCAGGTGATGCTGGTCTGGCAGGGTAGCCAGCATAATAGTAGGTGATGTTTGTACTGTGGCAACCAAGAAGAGGCATTTAAATGCGGAGGTGGATGGTGGGAATGCCTTGGAAAGAGAGAGGATTTTTTGCTGACTTCTCTGTCAAATAGTATCTCTTTTGGTGGTTGGACAGGCAGAAAGTTATCTAGCTCAAGCTTTGAGTGAGCTTTGAGCTTACGCTGCAGATGAACGCACATGTTTTGGCATGAGGTGATTCCATTCAACTGAACACTGAAGTCATGAACTTGGAAGTGTTGAGCTAGTGGCAAAGAATAATATTTCTCTGCGCTTCTTACGTTTTGTGCATCAAATGGGTAAAGAGTCCTTTCCTTTTCCACAAAACAGCGGATGTGTAAGTTATTAAAGTATCTTACTGTGATTTGTACACAATGCTCTTAAGAAATTTTCTTCTGTACTTGTGTATCTTCTGCTGGTGTAGGAGTTACCGTAACCCAGCAGGATATTGATGTGTTTAATCCCCCACTCTGCATCTGGCAGCAACCGTTAGCTACCACTCAGGAGACAGGTAAAAATAGATGAAAAATCACCATGCAAGTAGTCCAGTGCTTCCTTACACCGGAGATAAAAATGCTTTTATTCTCTTGATGCAAGTTGAATTAACCTCCTTGCAATTCTCAGCCTAGCTAGCATATCTGCAAATAGTACTTCAGCTAAATTGTGAGTGTGGTTAACTAATATTTTTTTTGGGAAAAAAATCTAACTACTTTTTACTCTGACCAGATTTCTTGTGTTTTAACAGAGACCAATTTCTTTGAATTTGTCTGCTCTTTTTTGTGTTTCTTTGCCTCTTAAGTTCCATCCCTCTCTTCCCTTCCATTTATTTATTCTGCTTCTAATGAGGTATTTTGGAAGTGGAGTACTTTGGGTTTTGTGATGCTGCAAAATAAAGGGCAGGGGGAAAATTACCCAAACCCACATTTTCATTTGAGCTGAAGTTAAAAATTTCTGAACTTTCTTAGGCAGGGATAAGAAATGGAGTATGGAATGCATGCTTTGTTTAGTCCAGTAATTTTTGAATATATAATTTGGGTCCAAGTCATCTTGGTGCTGAAAGAGTATAGGCATTCTACTGCACATTACATGTATTTTGCTTATAACAGATGTATATATGTCAAAGCAATAACAAGACTTTATCACTTGTTTTTCCCTGCTCTTATTTTATGCGTGTGTAAACTGACCAAATAGGTCTGGACATAAACTTGTGAGTTTTGATATCCCAATTTGATCATTGATGAATACTTAAGGAAGCATATAACTGTGTGTCTCAACAATTAAGTGAAGTTCATGCAAAAGTTGTAAAAACATTAGGTCTGCATGCACATGTTTTTAACTTGACTACAGTGCAATGACCCCAAACCTTGGATTTGCCTCCACTGGGATTATCTGGACCTCCCCAGTTCCCTGTTGTCATAGATGCTTTGCTCTTGCTCTCAGTTTGTAGCATTCAAGATTTGTATCTCAAAGGCTAAAATACAGTCCTGTAAATTGGAGTTAAACAGTTTTTAAAAATCAAGATGGCATGTGATAAAATCATGTACAATCTTCTCAAGGATAATACATCTGGTTGATAAAGGTCCCTGGGTTTTGTAAAGCAAGTGTGGTCTGTTTGGTCCTGGTTTTGGCCTCAGTCATTGGTGCTATGAGGCTGTTTGGGAGTGCCTGTATGTCAGGTTAAAGGTAGGAATTCCATCTCTCCTGTGTTGCTGGGGAAGAAACAGGGACAGCACACAAGAGCCAGGGAGTGTGTTACAGTCAGGTAATGCAGCTTCTGACCTTGGTTAAGTGTCTGCTATGTGATTAACATCACTCCCACTACACCTTTTTGGTGAGCAGGGAGTAAAAGCAGTAATCTAGATATTTAATTGCTCAATCTGTAAAGCAGATGAAACTGCATAATTAGTGTTACAAGTTGTTATTTAAGTGTCATCACAGATGTCAAGAAAAGTGTTCATATTCTAGCACAATTAAAAGACTGAGTTCTTGCAGCAATATCTGAATGCATGACTCTGTTTGTAGCTTTGGTCGAGGACTAATTTTTTTTTCTCTTTTATTTTTTCTCTTTATTATTGTGATTAGTGAATTTGATTTTCCTAACTGTGTTTAGCGCTTGGACTCACAGGGGAGCTTATTCATGTTAAATAGAGGATGGGGAAACTGAGATGGGGCTGGAGGAGGAACGCTTCTCAAATGTTCCTTTGTAGACTTGCAGAAAAATTTTTGAATAAAATTTTTCATGGGAAAATGAAAATATGAAAACTTGTGCTGCATTTGTACAGCACTGCTTATATGGAAGTAAACTATGGCATTTTGAGCATGGAGCAGAAGAAAAATGCACTCTGCATATTGAATCTTTGTTCCAAAATGGTTCTTCGAAGAGCAGTGATTTATTTAACACTAAAATCTTTTGGCCCCTGATGAAGTTGCCCAAACAAGTTAAAATGCATGTTTTGTCCTAAATTTGAGGAGAATTCAAGTCAATATCTGCGTAAACCATGGTCTCTGGCAGGTGGGCATGTGATGTGTTGTCATCCTTGCTATAGTAAGGTTGTAATAGCTTTTGAGATCTGAAGGAGGAGGAAAGGGCATGTGAATAAATAGACTTTACTACAAGCCTCACAGTACAGAGATGAAATAGTAAAGGGAGCGAGAGTTAATTCTTTTTAAGACTAGAATAGTACCGGGGTGTGTAAACCTTAGCTATCCTTCTGTTAGCCGTCACGATTCCAGCGTTCTGCCTGGCGGCTGCAAACGCCCTAGGTCTCCGGCAGCCTCTCCGGCCCCGGCTCGGCTGCGGCGGCCGCCGGGCCCCGCGGGTCCCTGGGGCGGGGCGGGCCCGGCGGGNCTTGTCCTGCCCCCCCGCCCTGCGGCTCCCCCGGGGGCAGCGCGGAGCCATTTTGCCGGGCGGGCGGAGGGTCCCGGTCCCGCTCGGCGCCGTGTCCCGTCCTCCCCTGACACCTTCCTTCCTCCGCTCCCGCTCCCGCCGGCGGCCGACGCGCGCTCCTTCTGCTTGATTCCGTCCTCCGGCAGGAATCGCCCAGCATGCCGATCGCCCACTTGCTGGAGCTATGGAAGGGGATAGAGGTGGAGCCCATGGAGACGGAGGTGAGCGGCTGCGGGGGCGTGCGGCAGCGGCGGTGCTGCTGGCTTCCCTCTCCCGCCGGGGAGGCGGCTCGGTGGTGCCCCAAACCTCACGGCATGGGGTGTGCCGAGCATCCTTCGCCCGCTCCGCTCGCTGCTGAGGGTGGGGAGCCAGGCTCGGCTCGGCAACCTGTTGCCTCACAGACGGAGCGGTTTGGAGCGGCGGCGGTGCGGGATGCCCTGCCCTGCCCTGCCCTGCCCGCTCGGCACCGGGCTCGCGTCGGAACCGTGCTCCGGGGGACTAGCGGGGCTGGAAAGGAAAGAGCGTGTGCAACAGGTGGAGACCCACAAAACGGACTGAGTGGCACTCAGGCTCACATTTAAACATGAAGTATGTGGTCTGTAATTTGAGGCTCGAATGGGTCCGTGGACCTCACCTGGGTTCTGATTACCCATTTGCCCGTTGCCTCTTAGTGTAAGACTCTGCGTTCCGGATCATACTGGAAACCCGGTGCTGTGATAATTAGCTGGCTGCTGTGTTGTGTGTCTTGCAGTGTTTTCATTACCTGCAGTCTAAGGTTATCTTGTGTCAAGAAAGGCATCACTGAAGTTCAAGAAGTGTTTGGACAGTGCTCTCAGTCACATGGTGTGATTCTTGGGTGTCCTGCGCAGGAGCTGAGCTCTGTGATCCTTGTGGGTACTGTGCAACTTGGGTTATTCTATGATTTTTGTACTGTAGTGGGAGAGGGTAGATTCCTGAGTATTTCTGGGACTGTTGAGCAGTGCAGAAACCCCAGAGTATTTCAGGTCAATTGTTTGTAGCAGAGGATGCACATTTGTAATAGACAAGTGGTAGAAATAGATGAATGAAACTTGTGAGGTGAGGAGGTTGGTGTTTATTTTTTAAACCCCCCATCCCCTTGTTTGTTTGAAGTACTGTAGCAGGGTTTTGGTGAGAGGGGAAGATGGGAGTGTGACTGAGCTAGACAGGTTATGAAGAACACAAAACACTTGACCCAAAAGGATTTGCTGACCTGTAGGAAAGATTTCATGCAGGGTGTTAGTTTGTACATGTAAACAATACAGCAGAAGTGACAATGTGATATATCATACCATCACAGATCATTCTGGAGTCCCTAGGTTGAAAACTGTGGGGGACATGCAAAGGTTTTTAAATAATATAATTCACTTCTGAATGCTGCCACTTGTTCCACTTTGTGGGATATAAGGAATCTGAGGGCTAATAAACAGGTTATAGCTGGGAAACTGTGTATCATTCCTTGTTGTGTTTTAGAAGTCAACTGACACCTTGTTAAACCACTTTCACAATGAGAAGACTTTTATAACTATATTTATGGTGAACAGTTTTCTGCTGAACATCGTAGAAATGGTGCTCCCCTCCCAAGTTTACCTTTCCATTGACTGATTTTCAAAGTGTATATACATGCCTGGTTTTTTTCTTCCTCCTTCCCTTCTTTCTAAAATCAGGGGTTTTTTTTGTGCGCCCGGCATTTTCTTTCTGGCCTAGACAGAAAGCACTTCAGCCATTGCTTTTTTCTGTTGTCAGTTGCTGGGAGAAGCTCCCCTAGATCACAGGGTAAATCTGCACTAAAGCCCAATGTACATTGCCAGGGACAACATCTTTGTATTGTCACCTCTGTTGCTTGTAGAGGACTATTTAGACCTTTCTTTCAGAAGAAACTGTGTGGATTTCCTTACCAAGGGTAATTGACCCATTGCAATAATAGTTAATCAGATGTGTGGGTTTGTAGGTTTTGGTGGTGCCTTTTTTTTTTTTCATTCCCTGCTTGAAAGAACAGCATAGCTGAGCTACACTACTCTGTCATTTGCTGAGATTTCACTTAAAAAGTTTAGAGGGATAAAGAATTGCAGGCATAAACTCCTGCAGTTTAGATAGGATCAACAGATAAAGCACCATTAATTGGCTCTATTTATTGCTGTCTCTAAGCACAATAAAGATGTGCTATCACTTAAGACCATTTTAGATCATGCTGTAGATAGAATTGCTAAAGTACTGTTTGCTCAAGTCTAGTAAAAGCACATAGAAATGAATTTCATCTCTTGTGGGCTCTTGTCCATGAAGATGTTTTCAAACAGCAGAAACATTTACTATTTAATGAGCTGAATGCAGCTTAAACACTAGTGGTTGTATTGATTCAAGAGAACTGTCATGGTCTCTAAATCTGTGTGGGATAAGATGTTTTCATGATTGTCTGCAAGTTGTTCTTTTTCACGGAAGCTTTTCACAGTTAGTAGTCAAGAAGGGAGACAGTTTAATTCTTTGATGCATATGGACCTCTTTCTCCTTCCCTTCCTTAATGCCAAAAACCCTTTTAAAACAGAGACATTTATGAGTGCATGTGCATGACTCAGGTGAATGACTTGCAGATATTAAAGACAGCTTTTATAGTAAATCAATCACTTGATCAGGAAGAGTGCATCAAGGGCATGTTCTATATTATGTTTGTGTAAAGGAAGATTAGAGTGAAATACTGCTCCTTTCACCTGTTGACCCAGGAGGCCATTAAATGTGTTTGACTACTAAGCAAGAAAATTAGGGTATTTGCTGTTTTAGAATTTCTTTGAGAGTAGGCAAAGTTATTGATCCCACTCAAGCTGGATGGATAGGATCCTGAATTACAGCCTTGGGAATATTTTTCCTGAGAAAGGGTTGTGTGATCAAGTTCTATGTAATCTTTCTACCTGTTTTCCAAAGGGTTCATCACTCAATGGGTTTTAGATGAGCACAACATGTAAATGGAAACTGAGTGTCTAGAAAATTTGCTCCGCCGTACACACCTATATATTCTCTCTTCTCAGCAAGGAATGGTGTTCCATTTCTCTAGTTTTTTCCATAATAATCTTCTGTTCTTCATCCAATTTATGACAAATTTGACTTCAACTATTCATCAAAAATTTTAATAGTTTTTATTGTGCTTTCTTCTCTTAACATTTAATATATCTTGGAGAAAGCACCTTCATATGGATTCAAAGGTTAATTTACCTGTGCAAAGTGTGAAGAGTTGAACAAACCTGTCCATACTAGGATAAATTGAAAACAAGTTAACTGCATAAAACTAAATTGACTGTATTTTGTGCTGGATCTTGGCTTAAAATTGTCTTTCTTGGTAGCATATATTTACAAGATTTTTCTTCTCTCCTGTCTGTTTACTAGACTGTGGTGGAAGATGCTGCCCCGGATGAAGAACCTGTAAAAGAGGTAAATCAGCTGATACATGGATCACACAAATGTTAACAAATTATTATGTTGCCTTCTGTCTTCTTGAAACAAGATGCCTCTGGTACATATTCTGCACATGCTTGTAGCTGTCAAGATACAAAGTGAACCCATTTTTGGTCTCTTATTTACAAGATCAAGTGAGAAATAAAAAGATATGTTCAACTAGAGGTTAGGGAATTTTATTTTACAGATATTGGCTGTGCATTTTTTCCAAGACAGAGCATGCAACTTCTTGAGGTATACAGTTTTCCTGGGGAGAAGATTTTGTAATGACCTTAGAGTAGCTGTCATATTAACAAGGATTGTTTATTGTAAATCATGCATAAGTTAATTCCATAGACTGTTAAATTGAAGTCATTACCACTTGTTCCCGTGGCTGGCTCTTCACCACAGCAAGACTGAGCCAACCCTTTGCTTCAAGTTAGTCTGTTGTTTATATTATTGTAGCACTGTACTATTGTGTTAATGATAAAGTAAAACCACAACAAATCCAAACTTACAGGAAAAGATTGCCTCAGAGTGTTTAAATGCCAAATAAGTCATATGAAGATATAAAGCAGTCAGTGTCAAATCGTCTTTCACTATTATGATGAGTTGAGGGCAAAGCTTAACACTGGTCCCATGTGTTAGTGCAAGATGCTGCTGGTTTGTGTAGAGTGAGACAAGATTTGTTTGATAGATCATCAGCCTTTTGCTGATCTCAAAAAGCAAAGTAGACTGAATCCCTTCAGGACTGAAGGGAGGCTGCAGAGATGCATGTCTAAGTAACCACCTTTTCAAGACCAACTTTGTGGTATCTTACTCCTTGAAATATAAAACTTACCTTTGATGTCTGGTTTTCTATGCAAGAATGTGTTTATGTTAATTTTTACTATGTTAAAGGCATAGTTTAACCTCCTAATGATAGGAAGGAGAAATCTTAGCTTTGATCTCTGAAATGAGTGCAACTTCCAAATTGATTTTTTTCCCTTCCATTACCATTTCTTAAAAAGAGCAGTAAATTAATCTTTAAAAAGCTTGGGGAAGAAATTAAGTGCAGGTAGCTTGGCTCATCATTTTCTTTGAGGATATGGCTGAAGATAAAATTTCTGATTTGTGCATTTTAGGAGGACTTCTTTGTAAATATAGCCTTCATTTCTCAAATTAGTTTAAACCCAGTTAATTTTCATTAGGGATGGTTCTGATAATTTTTAAGTTTGAAATTTTTCAGAAAAAAGTGGTGTGTTATGACTGCTTGTATAGAAACCTTAATCTCGTGTTCTCATTTTCTGATGTAAACATTGCAGGGTGCAATTTAATCTATGTAATGTTTTTTCTTATTTTATTTCTCCTTTTCTCTGCTGCTGCCATGCTGTTTCAGCCTTTTGCTGGCTCAGTCTGTGAGCCTTTTCCATTTCCATGAAACTTGTGTCCTGCTGTAGTGGTATTGTAAGAAAGAACAGTCTAGTCTTCAGTTGACTGATAGCTGTACTGTGCCGAACCCCAAAAAGAAACCCCGAAGAAATTTGTTTGTTTATTTTGAGACATTAAGTGTGACTTAAGGAGTGAAATTAAATCATGTAATGCAATCGTTCATACCTGCTTAAAGGTTGTTTTTGTGAATAACCTGCCTTAGGCTATGTTGACCTCCTGCTGTTTCCCCCATGCTGCGTATAGTGTGGACAAATGACATGGTGGTAAAATGCATTATAAAAACTGCGCTTCTCATTTTGTTTTTCCTAGGTCTGATTTTCCTGTTACTGGATAAGTTCTTTAAATGTTCTGGGGGCATAAATTAATGGGATTGTTGGATAGAACAAGCATTCCTGAGACAGCTTGGCCCTACAGCACTGTCTCAGCTCTGCTCTAGAGTTGTCACCCAGATTACTGAGAGTTGCTATCAGGGCTTTTTCCTAGGAGGAGGAACATCCCACAGACCCTGTTTGTCGTGCCACAAAAGCAAGCAGATTAGTGGATGGAAATTTCCTTAAGAGGATTTTATACTCCTGCAGCAGTTATTGCTTAGACTTGTGGGATGCAGTTTTTTCTTAAGAGGTTGTTTTTGACAAAATGGCCTTTTCTTGATAGAGAAGGATGTCTGACCACCTGTGTTGGTTAGAAGCCCCAACATACTGAAGGGTGATGGGTCTTGAGGTCTAGTCTAGGTCAAAGAGTTGGCATTCTATCTCAACTTCCTTGAAGGTGCAGCTGGCAGCAAATTCTTTGCCACATTTTTCTAAAATAATGAATATATGTGCAAAACAGCTCGCAGTACTTTGAAATTACAGCATTCAGAAATGATCTTGTAAAAGCTATTGCTTTGAGCTATTTTACCCTTTCAAGGGAATTTGTATGCTCTAGTTCAAACGCTGCATGGGGCTCTTGGGGAAAGTAAAGCAGATATGCAGTGAAAATGCTGATACACAAACAGAACTATCTGGTAAAACTGAAAATGACAGTGCCTAGGCTTACCCTTAACTCCTGTGCAGTTTCCAAAGACATGTAACTTCTGCTGACACTGTGTGCACTGGTGAAAACCTAAGTAACAAAAGTGGAGGGAGCCAAGGTGGATTTCTGTGTGTAGCTCATGGCAAGTACATGTTGCAGGCTCTGCCACTCTCTGTAGCAAGGATATGAATTTATTGGATCCTCAACGAAAGGTCAAGTTTCTATAACTAATGGCAGTACCAGCTTGTGTGATACCTTTTAGGAGCTGATGGAAAACCGCATTGAATGATTGCGATGAGGAAAGCATGAGACCTGCACATCAGTGGTAATTTTGTATTTGTTGCTCTAGTGCTACTGCTATCAAGACAATAAATGTTCTTGGCTGCATAGAAAACTGATGTTGGAAGATGCCTCTGGAGATCATCTAGCCCAACCTTCCCTGCCTTGCAGTGTCACTGGTGGCAAAGTGCTTGGCACTGTATCCTGTTGTGCCTTGAATGGACTCTACAAGCTCTCTGGGACCTAACATTTGATCACCCTTAGAGGAAAAGAAAACATTGATATTTAAAATTTCCTGTGTTTTGGTTTGTGCTCACTGCCTCTTGTTACTTCACTGGAGATACCACTGCAGAGTCTTGTTCTGTCTTTTTTATTTTCCCTCTTTGGGTATTTATATATGTGAATAAGACATATATCTTTCCTTGTCTTCTTCAGGGGGTACAATTCCAGCTTTCTCAGAATCTTGTTTTGTAGGTCAGCTCTGTTCCTCTAGTGTGTATTTTTGTGGTGATTCACCTTCACTTGCTCCATTACGTTTGTGTCTTTTTTTCGAATTGCGTAAGCCCAGAACAAGGCATCTCTCCAGGTGTCTCAGCAGTGCTGAGTGGAAGAGAAGGATCACTCCACTGGACCTGCTGGCAACACCATTTCTAATACAGCCTGGACTGTCATCAACTTTATTTGCCAGCTGGCTCAATATTACTTGTCACCAGGATGCCCAAGTCCTTCTCTGTAAAGATGATTTCCAGCTGTGTGGCCCCCAGCCTGTAGCAGTGCATAGGGTTGTTTTTCTTGAGGTACAGAATCTTGCATGTTCCTTTGCCAAACTTCAGTGTAAACTGTTAGCCAGTTTTTTCAGTCAGCAAAAGTTCCTCTCAACACAGTGCAACTGTCTGGTGTTGCCAGCTGTTACTGCATTTTGTAACATCTACAAACTTTTAGAGTGTATACTCTGCCCAATCATCCAAATCATTAATGAAGATGTTAAATAATCCAGGATCCAGTCTTGATCCCTGGGGTATGCCAGTGAATGACTCTAACTGAACTTTGGGCTGATTACAATGCTCTGGATATTGTAGTTCAGTTTTTGAGCCATCTCACTGATCACTTATCTGATTCAATCGGTCCTTCATTTGTTTGTCTGAGATGATGTGTGAGAGACAATGTTAAAAGTCTTACCTGAATCCTGCACCTTTATTCTTCAAAATGGAGAAGGCTGTCATGTTGTTTAACCACAATTTTCCTCTTCACAAATTGATGCTGACTATAGCAAATAATTTTCTTGCCATTCATATGCTTGTGAATTCTTTCTGGAGGGATTTGATTCATCACCCATTCAGGTACTGAGGTGAAGCTGACTGGCTTGCAATTTGCTGAATCTTCCTTCTTGAAGAGAGGAACTAAATCTTCTATCACATCTCTCAAGAAGCTTTTCCAATTTCTGTGTGTCTTCAGAGTACTAAGAGTGGCCACGCAATGATATTGGTCAGTTCCCTCAGCATTAATGGATAGATCTCATTGAGTCCCACATCCTTTTTTTGCAAGGTATGTTGTTGTGTTTGTTCAAATGCCTTCTAACCTGACCTTCCTCCGCCAGAGCCAAATCCTGCTTTCCCACCTTTTTTCAGGGGCTTGGGAATCCTAAAGGCTCAGAAGGTCTCAATATACCTGGTATGGCATGTTCAATACATTATAAAACTAAATGTAGGATGATGATGATTATCAGTAGTAATTATAAATGATTGCACAGCAAAGGTTGAGCTTGTAGGTCACAGGTTAGTAAGTGTATTGATGTCCTTCAAACAGAGTAACTTTTAGTTTTCTGCTGCTTTGTGAGTTGTGTTTTAGTTGTCAGGAATGATCACAGAACACAAGACATTTCTTGGTATCTGTGTTTACATATATACACACACAAAAGTCTGTACCTTATTAAAAAACTTGGCCTGCAAGAGGAGCTTTTCCTTTCAGGGAAAAACAAATAGGAAGCTTATCATCAATGGCATAAAGTGTAGGGAAGTACAATTTTTGTAATATGATGTAAAAACTTTTGAGGCGGGAAGCCTGGTTTGGGTTGCTGATGACAGCAATGTGTTTACTGGTCGTACTGGGTTTTTTCTTCCTCCAAAGAACCAAGCAACCAAACACAACAATAACCAAGCACTCAGAGTTAAGGAACATTCTTTAAGGAAAAGGTTTGAAGTAATGATTTTTTTTTTTTTTTTTTTTGTATCAAGTAATGCTTTATAATCACAGTATGGAAATAATTGTAAGTTCAGATATTGTGCTACATATCTTTCTAAAAGATTTGTGGGCATCAATCTCAGATGACTTTTTTCTCTCTCTGTAGAAATAGATGCTGGGTGAAGTCAAATGCAGGACCTGACTGGAAAATTGACCTTGCGTAGAGTCTTAAAAAATTGCACTGGTGATGTATTTGAGAAACAAATTATTTCTCCTTCCCACAATTATTTGAGCATGTAGTGTAGGCAGTATAAGCTGTTTTACTTAATTGTTAATTTAAAAAAATAATCCCTAGTATTTAACCCTTATGAAGGATTTGGTAGATATTAACTTTGTAAATTGATTTTTAGAAACTTATATTTTCCAACTTATAATTCCCAAACTATATTAATCTATAGTGCCTACTGTCTAACACTTTAAAAAAGAGTAAATAGCTGCAATTTGTTTTGGAATGAAGTTGATCAGGCAACCAACAGAATATTGGTTTCTATTTAACTCCATGAAAAATGGTGTATAAAAATGTGTGTCCTTGATAAAGATTAAAGATTTTTTTTTTGTCACTGACATTGTGTGGCTGAAATGTGCGAGGGGAGAGCTGGGATCATGGAATGAATGAAATGTTTCCTCCTTCTCTTGCACCTCAGAGCCTGAGTTCAGAATCCCAGCAGTGAAAGGGAAGCTGATATAGCAACAGCTGTGCTACTCCTATTGAAATAGAATTTGGTTACTTCTGATTCTTTGTTAATTGGTTTCTTGTTGTCACTGTGTCATCAACTGATTTAAAACAGACATAGGGGAGATATCAATAGAAAAGGAAAGCCTATTTTTTTTCAGTTTTATTTTTTCTTTCTCTGACCCCTTGTACACTTCATACAACAAAGAGACATAGAAAACGTCAAATTTTTGGGGGTAAGCAGTGTGTAGAAAAACTTATTACATAAACTGAGACTTGTGACATTTGAACTTAAACATGTATGTTTAGCAACATATTTATATATTATATCCTATTCACATTACATTTTTTTGGTTCTAGCTGTTATTGCAGAGTCACTATTAGTTTTTTTTTTTTAATTACTGCTTTCAGACAGGGTGCTGTTGTGTCTCTGATGCATTAGAGAGAAGATAACAGCACTTTAAAAAAACTTCAGAAGTCTGTGAACCCCTTTTCAGGATTTTTCAATCCCTCTGGCTCTCTGCAACCTTTGCTAAATGCTGCTGTCTGGGGAATGGCAACCTTTATTGCAACTCTTCTCTCTCTGTGGCCAAAGGGTGACAGATGCAGTTTCTCAGAAATTTTAGTCTTTCAGAACTAAAAATGAGCTCTGTCTCCATATCATGGATGCACAGAAAATATACTGTTTGGAAGCTTTTAGAATAAATGTTTCGACTGCAGTGCAGTGGTCACAACTGAGCAAATGTCATGCTGAACGGGGAAAAGAGGTTCTGACAGTATTTGCAAGATGTAAAATGCTTTACGGAATCAGGCTGCTTGATTTTGAACAAGGGTTATTACTGAAGACAGCTGATAGTTCATCTGAGGAAAACCATTCCCTCATGAAAATAAACTTACACTGTAATGGCTGTTGGTGTCCGCGAGTGTGCTGGCTGTGAGTGAATTGTGTCATCAGGGGACATGAGTCACTTGGCAGTCCCTAGAGTCAAGGATAAATTGTTTCTGTGATGAGTATGGTGCCTCCTAGAGACAAGTTATTTAAAATGGAAACAAATTACAATTTACATGCAGATGGTTACAACTCTAGGGTGAGAAAATCCATTTTTCTTCATTACAATGAAGAGGAAGTAAATTGTTTTACTTTTTTTCCTACTAGTGGGCTCTAATTTTCTTGTTCACTCTGTGCTTTGGTCTCTCCTTAGAACATAGTTTTATGTTGAAATGAGTTGTCTTTGAATCTTATACTCTCCTTCTATTTCCAAGGTTAACAAATACCTTTCATCATAGGGAAAGTAATGTGACAAAGAAGCAAGGTGGGCACTGTTATTTTGGAATACAGTGACTGACTCTGCTTTCTTACAAATATTTGTCTCAAATGGGTGTGGTTAGACAGAAAAGAGTTATGTTGTTATTGGAGATGTCAAGTATTAAGCTTCTGTTTCTAGGTAGTTATGTGCTTCATGGTGCAGGTTTGT